>WMED01004625.1:0-15204 GCA_019650415.1 Pipa parva
AAATCTACTTGAGTAAATGTAACGGAGTACAAGTAACGCGTTACTACCCACCTCTGATAGAAGTTGGATGAGACATCTGCAGAGTTAGGCAAATTCAACCAATGAAGTGCAGTGACGTCAGTCTCACACTATCCTACTAACTGTATTCTGTAAATATTGTATTTCTATGTCACCTTGTCCCTAGTTCCTGTTGTCATTTAGTCGCAGTGGCCATTGTCCCTTTTGAATGAATAGTCGCCTTATGCAACACTGGGGCTCTGCCATCAACCCTCCCAATTCACCAGTCCGATGTTGTGAAAACAAATAGGTGAATTGGGAGCAGTACACCTAGTCACATTCACTCCTTTGACACACTTCTCTGCTTAGTCAGTAGTAGAAGTATCTGTGCATGCACACACAGAGCAATGCGAAGAGAAAATGATTATCGTAGTCGCCCAAATTGGTCATGTATTCGCCACATCGCAGAGTTTATTCAATAAGCGAACATGGGGAATTGACAAATAGATGTGAGTTCCTAGCTCTATTCAGAATTTAGTCAGTAACACCCAAAGGCTTTTAGAAATATCCCCCTAAATGTGTAATGTGCATTTTTTTAAATCAAAATAATTAAAAGACTTCTTAAAGATATTTACTTCCATTTAGGAAACACATGCCACATCTACATTTGACTATTTATTTCATTCCCCCCCCCCACTCCACAAAATACATTTTGCCGATCTTTTGCTTACAAGCTGTACTAAATGCAAAAAACGTTTATTTTAATGATTTAAGCCTAGTTCTAGCTACCAATAAATAATCGTAAACTTTTTCTTTTTTACTGAATTTATATGGAAATTACTTCTGCTTTAATTGACGCCCTTGAGTGCGCTAAATATATGGGACCAGGGTTATTGCACTAGCTACAAGAACATTTCATTAAAATCTAGACTAGCACCAAACAAGTAATTTTTTTTCTCTTCATTAGCGTTGGTTATAAATTTGTCAATTTCCCTTCCAGCACATTTGGAGGGGTCAGACACAGTAACTGGACTCAGACACACAAGGCAATTTTGTAAATATGGAAATGTAACTTTTTTATATATATGACTTTGTATCCTGTGACATAATCTTTCCTCCAAGTGATTCCAGATAATAACTGCAGTGTTGTGAAACTGAAAAAGACGTCACTTCTTATAAAAAAGAATTAGGAATAAATAAACACATTCCCCTCTGACCTCATTTTATAAAGCACAATGCAGGTACTATATAGAGATAATTCCACCATTTGCAAAGGGATTCAAACAGGAATCAAGACTGTTGCAGATGGGCCAAAGTATTCATAATATCCAATACACGACCCCAAAATCTTCCTTTACAGAACTGTTAATGCTTGGCTTTCTAGTATTGTACAGCGGTGATTACCCACAACTCCTTGCAATCATTTGGACATAATGTTCATCCTTGGTCACCCTGCATGGAGGGGGGGGGGGGGGGGGGGGGGGGGGGGGGGGGGGGGGGGGGGGGGGGGGGGGGTGATTTGGTGATTTGTTATTTATAAAACAGACAGTTACTATTTGTAAAACAGGTTGCTATTGCTGCTGGGCAGGCATAAACCCAAAAGTCCATTTATGTTCCATTACAAAATTTTGACAACAGCAGGCTCAACTTGTTAGCAATATACACACACTTTGCTTTATTTTATTTTTTTTTACAATGCTTGTTTTTCAAGTATTTTCTATTGAAAAAAACTTGTAGGTTGGGATCCTAAAGCAAAAACAAAAATTGAAAGAATGCAGGAAGAATTAAAAAAAAAAAAAAAAAACACATTAAAATCACACCAACATGATGACAAAAAGCGAACGAGTGAACTACCTGATCAACTGAAATAATGCGACTATGCCATACAGCTGCACTGGAATCAGGAAATGCACCGGCAGTCAGACTGATATTTTAATGTGATTCTGGTCATGCATGACTAGTTACACAAAAATAAAAAATGTACTGCTAAAAGGCAATTCATAGATTCTGATGGGCATTTTAGGCAGCAATCGCTCAATGCACCATGAGTTTATATATATATATTTATCATGGCTGTCAAAAAAATGCAGTAATTTGCAGCGCTTAGCTCCGGGTTCAATACCACCCTGGAATCCCTCTGCATGGAGCTTGTATGCTCTCCCAGTACTTGCATGGTTTTCCTCCCACAATCCAAAAACACACTACATAGGTGTGTGACTGAGTAGAAATTAGATTGTGAGCTCCATGGGGCAGGGACTGAAGTGAATGACGAATCTCTGTAAAGTGCTACGTAATATATCAGCGCTATATAAATACAAAATGATAAAATAACTAGCTGCATTGTAAGCTAAAGGGAAGCTAAAGTCAAAGGCTAGATGACAGCCAGTCTGTGACTAGCTAAAACTCCCCCTTATGAAAGCAAATCAGCTTAGCTTTAGGTTGTAGTTTTACACTTATATCTGACATTTCAGAAAGCAGGGGGCTTAAAACCACCCCCTCGGCCTTCTGACCTGCTGCTGTTGTGCAAGCTACTCTGATAGGCTCAGTGTGACTTACACATGCTTAGACTAGGTCTGTGCCATTACAGCACATTTAGCTGGGGATCTTTCTAAATAACCTTCAGTTGTGGTGTTATACTCTACATTTTACTATTGAATTAAGAGCTCAGCCAGCTGCAGGGAAAACCTCATGCATTTGTTTACTGAGATAGTCACAGACTGGCTTCCATTTAGCAATCTATACTTGATAGTGTTGTGAAGAGGCAAGTGGGGAGTAAAGGCATGAATAGAAGATACTGACAGGTCAATATTTATTTGCCCCTTGGTACAATCGCATTTGTCCTTTACCAGAGGAAGAAGTAAATGGTGAGGTGGAAGTCTTTATCATATGCTTGGAGAGGAATACCCCAGTGCAAGATCTGCCCACTCCCCCCTTTCAACCCTGTGCACATCAATAATTTTTCATGCAACCTCTTTGGTGGGGTTTGGGGTTGCAAAAGGTGCCACACTGGCCACAACTCAGGAGCCACATAGTGGTAAGGGCCTCAGCACAGCTACAACTGGGGCAACCACTATTGGTCCCGCCCCATGGACTTTTCAACCAATATAATTTGCAGTGCAGTGGCTGAGTGGTTAGCACTGCTGCCTCACAGTACTGGGTTCTGGGTTCAATTCCACCCTGGACTTCACCTGCATGGAGTTTGTGGGGGTTATTCACTAAAGTCCGAATTGTTGCGTATAGGTGTGAATTCGCCAGATAAAGACAGTCACAATAGGCAGCTATTGACGCATCTTAATAATGAGACTATTGTCGCAGTCGTGAGTTTATTATTGCAAAATTGTCGCAATCTTAAGTTTAAAAAATTGTTGTGACTTTATAATGGAGAAAGTGTAGCGGATTTGCTATGGGAATCTGCTGTTTGTGAATTCGACAGTCGAATTCACACCTTAGTGAATAACCCCCACTGTATATTCTCCCTGCAATTGGGTAGGTTTCCTCCAGGCACTCCAGTTTCCTACCACAATCCAAAAAAACATACATCTGTGTCTGTCTATGTGTGTGTAACTGAATAGGAGAACTAGCTTGTAAACTCCATGGTTCAGGGACTGAAATGAATGATGAATCTCTGTAAAGCGGTGTGTAATATGTCAGTGCTATATAAATAAATACATACAAAAAAAAAAAGATCATTGTATAATAAAAAAGTATTCATTTGTGCAGAAGAAATACAAAATGGATCAGTCCAAACCTTGATAAACCATTTAGCAAAGTCTGTTTTTTACCAGATCAAATTCTCTGCTTCTCTGCTTCTCTGCTATGTCATTTTGTTCTTAAATAGAATAAAATCTTAAAGTGCGTGAATTGCTTTGCAGCATATATCCCTCATCTGAGATTTTTATCCAAAACTTGGTGAAAAATACTTCACGTGAATTTCTCTTTAATGACAAGTGCAGAAAATGCACCATTTGTTATTTTGCATTTGTCTATAAATTCTCCAGTTTCCTCTTGTCAGCTATAAAAATGTAAAAAACAAAAAAAAACCCAGTACCGGCTCTGCCTGCAGAAAGCAATGGTTATCTGATATTCTGCTGAACTAGGTGACACCTACAGGAACATCATCTTAGCAAATCCCTTAAAGTGACAGCAGCGCCCTCTGCTCTGCCTTCCGGTCTTATCAACAGTTAGAGATAGAAAATTCTGAAGGTTCAAAATGAACAAACTGATCGCTTCTCCTTTCATTTAACAATGAATGTCAGGGATTCTTTTAACTGATCAACAAGGATACTCAGTGACCATTTCCGTCTGTGTCTAATTGTCTGACTTTCTATATATATGCTTATTTTTGAATTAAATCAAGCAATGATTACATTACTTACCCTCTTCCATTGTGCCTCCCTGCAGCTGTCAAGTTATCAACCAAACTTTCACACAACAAAAAAAAACAGCCGAACATTATGAAGAAATAAACAACATTCCAGCCGCATCTAATCACATTCCCTGAAATGAAGGTTTCTCAGAGGACTAGGCAGTCCGAAAGTCAATGCTGGCTCGAGTCGCTGCTGGTACAGACCCAAGGAAAGTGAAGGGCGCAACAGGTGACGACGGTCTTCTCTGTGGGTCTGCAGAGTCTGCATGCTTTCCACTTCTCTCTATTCCAGATATAGCTACAATTACTGCAACATTATAATGGGACCATTTCACTGGAGTGCAGTGTAACACTCAGAGCTTGGAGAAAGAATATTAACTACTCCTCTGACCGATCTGGAATCCACTGGGTTACAAAGAACACTTTGGATTTATAAACTTAATAAAAGTTTTCCCCCAAAAAACCGGGAATAAGAAGATTTATTCTTGAAAATGTAGAAAGCATCAGAGCAAAATATAAAATCTGAACTATTTAGGATTTTGTTTCTATCGTGTTTATACCCAGATACAATTCGCAAAAGGGTGAAGAATTATCATGTGTATGTGTGTTTCATGACAATTCACCACTTATCCAAGTACACTTATTCACCAAAGGTCATTATTTTCCGATTTTTGACAAATTCATGGTCAGTTTGGCAGCTTAGGGGGGTCCATGTTTAATCATCTCTTTGCATTTATTCGCCATGAATACAACACTTTACATATTAATCAAAGTACAAATTTGTTTAAAGTGTACTGACATGAATTCACCAAAAGAAAGTGAAGAATTGGAGGTCTTACAGCAGATCAGATGTGGCAACCTTCCATACCAATAAGGCCAGCTGGAGGGGCTAAGGTGATTTCATTATAAATCAAATGTAAAGAAGCAAACGGTTAGCACAGAGTGGTGTAGTTATACAGCCCAGACTAAAAGGAGCAGATACTCCCCTTTGGGGACAACAAATAAGAGATACCCTGGTTATACATCAAAGCAAGAATAATTGTGCGGGGGTGGGAAATCACATCCATTCACCAACTTCTCTAATGTCACAAATTCATCAAACTGTTATTTTCTGCAGTGTGGAGAATTCATGACCTGCGCTGCGCATAATACGCTAGTGTGAACCTAGTCTAGAGACTGAATTGTCGCGTATAGTTCTTAATTTGCAGTTGATCTCCACTTCCTTGTGTTTGCTCATTAAGAAAACTCTGCAGTGTGGTGAATATGAATCTAATTCAGGCCACTACAATAATCTCAATCTTACTGAGCACTTTGCATTACTTTCCATGTGTGTGCACAGGCCCCTAGACTTTGATGAAAACATACGTGTGCATATACCGTAAGAGATGTATTCATATTTATTTGTAGCCTGTAAAACAAATACAGTTTTTACCCTGAAGCTTAATGTGCAAATAAAACCTAAATGAAGTTACTGCAAAAGAAATGCTATTTTTAAAAACGAGACAGATATGAGATGTACCGGTACCACGGTCTCTCCATTGACCTAGCTACATCAAAACAAATACTATTTTTAAATACAGCATCCCAGATGCCAAAATAAATTCCCACTGTTACAAGTTTATTGAGAGTTGTTTATTTATAATTATATCAAATTAAAAAATGACAAATATAACCAAAAAAAAAAGATTTAATAACATATACTCTTCAGTTTATATTGATCAGTACAATACAAAGCTTCTGCATTTTATTGGGTAAACAATGTTAGGATGGTAGCCAATAGAATTTGTTAGAATTTCCTAAAAACAATAATGATGTAGAAAGGTGGGTAATGTATGAATTCTTGGGAGGTCAATCTGAAGACAGGTAGTACACAGCCTGTGAGTAGAGCATGGAGGGCTATTTCATCAAAGTGCATAGTGAATTTGTATTCCTCTCGCTCCAAGGGAAGTCAATTTGCTGCTCCTTATTCACTTAACAGCACATTCCCTTGGCAAAGAAGTAAATGTCTTAAGACGTTATGCTTAGTCAGGCATAGTCATTCCAGTCAAACTGTGGTAGATGCATACTTAGATTGTAAGCTCTATGGGGCAGGGACCTCCAACCTCTTGTGTCAACTGAAACCTAGCATTTAAGGGGGAATTCACCATTGAGCGAATTGAGCTCAAAATCCTTCAACTCACTTCGCAAATGGTGTTATGCGCTCGCTGATGTCCTGCACGCGAACATCAGCGAGCGCTTTAAAGGAATTCCAGTCTCAGCGAGGTAACTCTTTTGGTCTCACCGAGACTGGAATCCCTTTAAAGCGCTCGCTGATGTCCGTGTGCAGGACATCAGCAAGCACATAACACCATTTGCGAAGTGAGACGAAGGATTTGGAGCTCACTTCGATCAATGGTGAATTCCCCCCTTAAAGTGAAGTATCCTTGTGATAATTTACTTGTATTGTTTAATGCACTTTTCCCATGTCTCTATTGTATTTGTATTGCTGAATTGTACAGCGCTGTGTAAATTTGGGGCGCTTTATAAATAAAATTATACATACATACATAATGATGTAAATTTCTCCAAAGCAAAGTGATCTGATGTCATTTTCCCATGATATCTATGGATTTGTTTAAATGAGAAAATGTCAGTACAATTTTATCTTTCTTAGATTAATGTCAAAATACTATTAATAGGCAGTATTTATTATAAGGAAGGACATTGGCACAGTTTGGTTGAAGCTATTTTGGATGTATTAAATTTTGCAAAATTACATCAAGTGATCTTTACATATTTTTCCTTGAGACAGAATTGCTAGTTCATGCTGTCACTTGGGCGCTATATTATCTTTGTCATTCGAGTGTACAGTCACCGTACGCCAAAGAGGAACCCCGCTATCAATGCTGTACTCCACCATTTTGATCTGGTGAAGTTAAACTTGCACATTTGCTGCAGTACTCCTTGGTGGACTCACCAATTCAACGCAGTCTAAAGCTTGATAAAGTGTTGAATGCTACATGACTGCACATGTGAAGTGATGCAAAGAGGTGTGTAAGTACCCAACCGTGGTTAGCTGTTGAATCGGCCATGAATTATTCACATCACAGAGTTTGAACGGTGAATTTACCCCTGCAACGGGTTGAACAACTCTGTTTGCAACGGTTCAGACTTTGACAAATAACGTCCTCAGTCTACATTCTTTTCTTTATGCCATAACTGAAGGGGTTTTAATTACTAGTGGAAAAATATAATTACACACACATTAACACAAAGTAATGAAAACTATGAATATCACATGATTTAAACTGAACACTAATTTACACATTGTTTTTAGACATAGAGTAGCCTGAACAGAAACTCAACAGACAGGGAAACTTGACTTACGATTTAAAGAAAAATAAAAACAGTAGAAGATTTGTTCCGTACCAACGACTCCTATAATTATAGTGCAGACTAAAAATACTTCAGATTGTTAACATTGCTTATTTCAAAGGAAAAACGAGAATAATCCCAGGTACTAATCCTTTCATTTGGGTATCATGAATTGGCTGTACTCCCAGAAAGTGCAGTCTATAAACACAAAAATCTGCTGAAAAGATGTGGTTAGGTCAGGGACAGGGTGACTATTGTCTCAACTACAAGAACTTAACTCAGATGTGATTGCCATATAGCTCAAATTCAGGTGAAGTAAAACAGTATATATGAATCTCTTTTTGTTGCATTATATACTGATTGCCACTAGTGAGAATAAATTATTCCCACTTACTGATGTAGCAGGGCTGATTTTGTCACATTCTGCAAAGATGATTTTGCCATCAATGTCCCCTTTTGTCAGCTACGCTGGAAGATACGATCAGGAAACAAGCATGAGAAGCGTTTGTGCCAGAACAAAAGGATGTTATATTGTATGGGTTTATTAGTGGTGGCCACAGGCTTGGTAACGAAGATTAAGATCCTCATCGGCTAAAGTGCGAAGTCGCGTAGAACTCTGAGTTTATGTCCATTCTCCACGTTCACTTATTGAACAAACTTTGCCAAGTGGCAAATATGTGGTCAATTACAGCAACTACACGAGTCGCAAACTTACAGACTTCATCATTTTGTATGCGTGCACACAGTTACTTCTACTATTGACTAGACAGAGTAGAGATGCGAAAGTGTGAATGAGACTAGGGGGACAAAATTTATAAAGCTCCAGAAAGTTGATTTCTACCTACTTGAGTTTTACTGATGTAAAAATACGGGTGCCCGATCGAAAAATATTTTTCGTTCATAATTTTCAACGGAAAGTCAGCCATACTTTACATTATTAGTATGGCCACCTTTTCCATTGAAAAATCCGATCGGGAAAACTTGATCAAAAAGTTTCAATTGGTAAAATCAATTGAAAAGTATCAAATCGATATTTTTCGATCAGGCACCCATTTTTTTTTTTTTAATCAATAAAACTCGACTTTCTCAAGCTTTATAAATATTGCCCCTATAGGTGTACTGCTCTGAATTCTCCTGTTTGAATTTGCCACTTCAGACTTAGTAATTGGGGGGTTGATGGCAGGGCTCCAGTGTTGCATAAAGTGATTATTCATTCAAAAGTGCCACTGTGACCTAGGGACAAGGTGACATAGAAATAGATAGAATATCTACAGAAAACAGTTAGTGGGATAGTGTGAGACTGACGTCACTGCCCTTCACATGTCAAATTTGCCTCACTCCACATGGCTTCTCATTCTACTTCTATCCACCTGACTACGCCACACTACGCATCAGACAGCGTTTGCCGCTGTCCGCCTGTTTGAAAAGTGTATTCTCCACTTATTGAGTCCTGAGAAGTGAATTTGCTACTATTTTGGCAATGTGACTTGAATTGTAGCGAAGTGAATTCAACAGGCACTTCAGTCAATGAGGCTCTATGACCAGACAATTCAGAGTGTGTGATGGAACATGTGTCTGTAAGCATAAAAACTCAAATATTTAAATTAATCTCAAATACAACCTGGAGACATTTCTGTGATTATGCTAAGTACACACTTGTTCCTATAGACAATTCACATATGTAATGCATTATTAACCCCTTGTAACCTGAAGTGCAGGGATAGGTGAAAGGTGGAGTTTGACACTGTTAAGGAGGAATTGGGGAATGGGATTAGATGTGAGGAGGGGTTACTTCAGGCAGGGCTGGTTTTACCTATAGGAGATGTGGGTGACGGCCCAGGGCGCAATCTATCTGAGGGGCGTTGTCGCCCACATCGCCCATCTCTAAACTTGACCTCCTCCCCGCGCACACCCCCCTACCCTGAGACACCCCCCCTTGCCCTGTGACCTCCACTCACCTCCAACAGCGTTCCAGCGACGCACCTCCGCAGATGAGGTAAGTTGAATGCGATGGCCCTCCTTACTGCTTCGGGTCTTGTCGGCTGTATTCGGCAGCTGCTGGCAAGACCCGAACATCTAAGGAGGGCTGTCGCATTCAGCTTACCTCATCAGTGGAGGTGTGTCGCTGGAACGCTGTTGGAGGTGAGTGGAGGGCGCTGGGCAGGTGTGGGGGGGGGAGGCGGCACAAGGCAGGGGGTGTAGCGAGGCAGGGGGGTGGGTCACGGGGAGGGTTTGGCCCAGGGTGCCAATAGGGCCAGGACCGCCCCTGACTTCAGGGTAAGGATTCCGGGAAAATAAAGATGAGGTGCACTGCAGTACCTGTGAGGGTGATCCTACCCAGCCTAGATTTTCTTGGTTGGTGAGAACAGAGAAAAAAAAGGAGGTGAAGAGGGGATGTGGATATGTTGGCTTGGGGTCTGAGTATGGTAGGTGGAAGCTGAATGCTTTCCTAAGGGTGTGTACCCCTTTGAGGAAAAGGTTTATGGACTGGTACGTGGGGGGAATATTTAGATCCCCGCAATTGGTTACACAGCCCACTTACCCTACCGTAGTTGGCTGCGGTCTATTTGACTCCATCTTTGGTGGTGTTGTCATTCATTTGGGAGGAAGGGAAGAAAAAAGGGGGATGTAGGAATGGTAACAGGGCAAAGGTAGAACCAATTGAGGATGCAGCTGTCAAATAGAATTTCCTCATATCACTAGAGGGCGCTTATATAATAATAACTGATGGTAGCTCGACCTGGCCAATATAAGCTGCCACTCATCACTAACTTCCTTTTGTTCTGTAATAAATAATAAACATATGCTTGTTTGTTACCTACAAGTGATGGGAATGAAGCCAGCTCCGCTAGCAGCTGTTGTAGCATATCCTCTTTCTTCACAGATCAATTCTATGAACAGCTATTTTAAGGGTGTAGTTTTACGACCCAAGGTGACCGCTGGCTTCAATGCTTCATGGAAAACCCCCCTTGCCTGATTATTTAGCTGTCGGGATTTTAAAATACGCCTGGTAAAGCCTAGAGGTGAGATCACTTTTTGGCAGGTGGAAGCCACTTCACTGCGTGCTTGACTAAATTGCCATTCAATATAATAAAACAATTCTCTAAAAAAAATTGAGAATAGCAGGATAATAAACCTTTAGGATTGTGAAATTGCTATATACTCTCTCACTTAATATAATCTACTTCTTATATTGCCACAAGTGAAAAATTAAAGTGTTTGGATGATTGGACAGTCGTAAATAAAATCTCCCCTGACATCTAGTAAAGTCGGGCTCACTCAGCCTCACTTTAATAACCAAGGTTTAACATGCTGTTCCTTGGGCTTGATTTCTGCTGTAGTTTTCATTTTTTTTCCCAGAAGGACATGGGCATCCTTTTTCTACCGTAACGGGCCATTACTGCTGCTGCCACAAAGCAATGTACTGGGAACCAACCCTAAAGCTCACATTAATGCTCCTTGTACTCTTTCCTACAGGGGGTATTAATACACTCAGTTTACCTCACCCTTCTATCAATATGATGTCAATATAATCCAACCTATGATCATGCTGGTATAACACAGCACACAAGATGGACAATGGTTGGACAGCATTATTTTAAAGAAATGTATTCTTAGTTAAATATAGCTTTAATAAAAATAGAAAAAAACTCACATTTAAAATAGCGCTCATGCGCTTTTATAAAGTGATAAGTCCACTATCCGGTTTCCGGTTGGAGCTGTAATTTCACTTCTCTGAGGCAGACTTCACAGCGTTTCGGCTGACACAGGAGCCAGCGCAAAGCTCTGCCCACTAATCAACTTCTCGGTGCAAAAGGGTTTCAACATCATCATGTTCATTGTGCGGCCAATGAGAACGCTCCCTGCTACGAGCGTGATGATGTGCGAGTCCTTTTCCATACGTTGGCACAGCTTCTTTGTTTTTTTACAGTCCAGATGAAGCTGTCACTGCAACAGTTCAACTTAATATATGGTACGTTTTTAGTAATAACATGTGTAATGCTATTTTTACTGTTTCCTTAGTGATTACATACTCCACACAGGGTTATTCATCCACAGCCAGCTTTCAGTCGCCTCAGGAGGTTAGGCCCTGCTTACTTAGTTGGAGTAGGGCTTGTACCTCTTTAAATAATGGGCGCCAGAGATTCTTTACACACCAAACAGTTAACTTTATTTACAGTGAGTAGTATCAGCATAATGACACACAGCATCACAGCTCACAGCTCACAGCCAGCCAGTAGATGTACTAGTATCATATCACATACATTTGCATAGTATCTAGATACTCTGGATATAGTTACCCTCCACTGTATCATGGATCAGCATAATCCTGGTGAGGCACAACTTCTCACCGAGGATCTTGACACAGGAACCCCACCAAAATGGTGGCCTGTAGGGATTCTCCACCCTGCGCGATGGAGGCTCTGCAGCAAAGGCCCAGCGTGTTCCCAGGCCTGGGACTGAAGACCACAACCCACATGACACACACACATATTTATAAACTGGGTTACTCCTCCCAGCTACATTTCTAGAGAGATATCATATTGCAATGTAATATTACAAGACTCCAGCAGGTGGTGCTATTCCTACACCTCTGGAAGTTAAATATATACAGGTATAACTTGCAGGAAAAGGGATAATACCATTTCCTACACATACAAAATCCATGCAGTTGAAGCCCAGGGTGGAACTGAACCCAGAACCCAGTACTGCACAGCAGCAGTGCTAACCACTGAGCCACCACACTGCCATATCACATGCTACAGCCCTTTCACATTACACCATTTTATACAGAATTAGTGACAATTTATCTTAGTATGTTACAATATATAATGAAAGAGTCCCTGGTCCACTTTCTCAGTCAAAGTGTTTAAGTCGTGTTGCTTTTGTCTTTGACTTTAGGGTTCTGGAAGTATTTACTATGCATGACTTTCACATGCCTTTCCATTCCCTTCTAACAAATTCCAGACAGGTGTACCTTTGTGCTGACTGATATGTCCATGGGCAGGGACATTTATCTTAAATGTGATTTGTTTAGCTCCGATGTCTTAAAGACTGTCACTGTTCTAGCTGAAACATGCTGATAGCAATATAAGGAGAATGGCTGATAAGTATAATATTCCAAACCAGTGCTGATTTGCTGTAAAAAGTCTGTGAATATATTATTCTTAAGCAATTATTTGATATGTTGCCAAATAGTGACACTTTATAAGAACAAACTCATGATAAAGGCAAAACATGCTTTAATAAATCTTAATATTATTATTTGGTATTTAATAATGGTCACTGATTACATAGCTTGTGTTGATCAAGGTGTTATTTACCTTTTATGTTGGGGTGTGTCACATAAAATTTACGGGAAAAGCAAAACCATATTGTATACTTCTTGGCTCTGCAACCGACCTATTTACGCGGTCATTCATTAAAGTGCGAATTCGCCTAGCATAGTGAAATTGCATCTGTTCGCGTCACTACTATCAGGAAGACGTGAATTCATTTTATTTATGAAGCAGCAAACAGCGTCAGACGTGGTCGCATGCATAGTGCAGCATAGTCAGTTGCACTATAGTAGGATGAGGTCATGCACAGTTAGGCGAATTCCACCAATGAAGGGCAGTGACGTCAGTCTCATCAGATCCCACTAACTGTATATAAGTGAAAAATACTTATTTTTATATGTCGCCTTGTGCCCAGTTTATGTTTAATAGTAGACTAATTTAGTCGCAGTAGCCATTGTTACTTTTGAATGAGTCACCCGACGCAACACTGGGGCCCTGCCATCAAAAGCCACAATTCACCACTCTAATCTGGCAAAGGCAAACAGGTGAATTTGGAGCAGTACTCCCTGCAGAACTGGCTCCTTTGACAGACTCCGTCACATGGTGAATAGCCGAATTTCCTGTGCACACACACGCAAATTGATGCGAAGAGCTCCATTAGTCCGTGACTGGCGTAAGCGTCAGAATTGGACACAAATTCATCACATCGCAGAGTTTGTTGAATAAGCAGGGTTGGAGAAGATGTGAAAGGACGCGAATACAGGCATTTACATGACTGTTTGCACTTTAATACATTACTCCCTTCATGTAGGGTGGGTTTCATTCTCTTTAAAGTTAAGACAATTTTCTGGTGAAATTATTAATGGTTATGCACATGTAAACTCTATTACTCATGGTTATATATTGATGAGAGATTTAGGCTGGTCTGAATATTTGTGTCAGAACAAGTGATCTAGATATAAATATGGAGACTACTCATGCCGGTGACTCTGTAGGTTATGGTTAGTATAGTTAGATCCCATTATTGCTGTATTCCAGGTACACAGCCAATGAGAGTGGGGTGGAGAGCAGCCTGAGGTTTCACCAGTGGAAAGTAAAGCTTGGTCCAGGAAGATGCCTGGCCATTAAAGGGATGAATTAGGCTACCAGAAAGGTAACTTTAGGCCTAGTATTCTCCAGATCCATACGTGAGGTTAGATAACCCTTGTTGTCTAAGATTGGTACAAAAGTTGTCCCAAAAATAAGAAGAAAATAACAACCATCGTCATTTAACTGGTGCCAGTTTCCATTTCTGAGATTATAGATTCCCTTTTCACTGAGTGTGAATGTAATCTAGATAGATATATCTAGCATGGCACAGGTCTGCCCACTGGGTACAGAATGTAAACCATGCTCAATGATGTAAGTTTAGGATACTGGGGCTCCCTCCCCTAGGCCATGATTCAGAATCAGCACCGGAACTGGTAACAGCCGCTGTGGGCTCACAGCGGTCATGACATGTGGCTGGGTCTCCTGGGGGCTTGAGATCAGGTGTTACCACTGCAACCGCTATTGATATTCCCCTACCCATGCTTTACCTGCAATTTGAAGTCCAAAATTAGGTTAGTGATGATGGCATTACCATAAAGTATAATTTGTGCAAATCAAGTGAAGAAGTGATGAGATTATTGAAACAAACGTAGAAGTTTAAACTACATCACGTGAAAACAGCGGGTCCTGTTTACATCATTTGTGAAAAAGAAAGGACCAACATTTTCTATTTAAAAAGCATTAAAATAACAACTAACACCAGAAAAAAAGAAAACTGAATTCCTGATTTTTATTGTTCTGTGTTGCTTTCCATATGTTCATTGCTGTTCTAATTTATTTTTTTAGCTTTTCTGGGACACTTCATAAAATGTACTAAAATTCCATAAAAACCAATGGACCCGAACAGAGGTTTGTTTACTGAACGGATCAGATATGGCTGCAGCCATTGGAGAGGATCAGGCAAACCCAAAGCAACATGAAATAGGAATTCAATTTTAAAGATAACACTTGTACAGGTACCGTGCAGGAATAATGTATGTAATGTAGGAATAACTAACATAACAATCCAGACAGGATTTGTTTCTCTTCCTGGCTTAGATGGTCGATGAAAACCAGATCAGTAGAGCTCATATGACCATTTTATTTTAGTTATGCTTTACTGTGAGTAATAGACATGGG
>WMED01004626.1:0-20486 GCA_019650415.1 Pipa parva
TTTTCATGAATCCCACTCCTTAGAGTCTCAGGGGTCTTTCCAGTCCAGCCACAACACAGTGCTTCCAAGTTTGTGTCCAACCGGACCCCACCCACAGGATTTTCCACCTGCCTTTTTAACCACTGTGCTACACTACAGCTGGAGCCAATATTAAAATCTGGGCGGCGTTCCAGCCATATGAACAAAGCGTGGGTGAAATGTACCGTCCCTCCCACAGCACACCTTTGTATCCCCTACAATATATATATATAATGAGCATTGCAATACTTGGTGATACCAAGTACTCATTTTTTTTGCATGTGTGGACTAACATGATAACTCTGTCCTACCATATACAGGTATATCCTAATTCACCATTTATTGGGGGTGTTCTCCTGCTTTGCTAGAAAGTTTGCACCCTTCCTTCTCTGCATTCTTGTAAGCAGACATAACTTCCTGCTGATACCAATCCTCTGGTGACCTGCCCTAATCTGCTTTCAGCTCTCTTCCATCACTGCAGTCCCCATTTTAAACCTCTGGCTTGGCCCTCCAAGAGTTGCAAATTTTATTTTTACACATGACTTGCCCACCATCCACTACTAAATCCCATGTGCAGAAGCCAGAGCCCTAGTAGTAAGAATGCTGAGAACTAATAATTGCTCTCACCATTCTCTAATTGTCCAACAGATGTTGCACCTGTTGCCTGGCCACTTGCACCCTAGAAAAAAGCTAATACCACAACCCTTGGTAATAATGTCCTATAGTTAGAAAACAGATCCTGTTCTGCACTACCAAGTAGTCTCTGCTGGGCTCACCACATCCACAAACTCCAATGCCTGATCTGTTAAATCCTCTAGTATGAGTGAATTGCCATTAAAACCTTACAGGACAATCTACAAGGACAGCAAGACCTTTTAGTGACCCAGATTAAGGGGGGAATTCAGGATAGTGCGAAGTGAGGTGCGGAGTGTTCGCCTCACTTCGGACTGACTGTTATGCGCTCGCTGATGTCCTGCACGCGGACATCAGCGAGCGCTTTAAAGGGATTCCAGTCTTGGCGAAGTGGCTCGAGTAATCTCGCCGAGACTGGAATTCCTTTAAAGCGCTTGCTGATGTTCACGTGCAGGACATCAGCGAGCGCATAACAGTCAGTGCGAAGTGAGGCGAAGGATCCGGAGCTCACTTCACACTTTGGTGAATTCCCCTCTAAGCTGTATTTTTCATAGCTATTGGTTGGTTACGGAAACACATCTTATCAAAATATTAAACATGCAAATAAGATTGTGGTTTCAAAATGTTAATTAAAAACAAATGAAAAGCAGCTTATTGAAGTGTATTGCCATTGCCTCGAGCTCAGTTTTAATTTTGACAAAAAAAAAAGATATTTGCAGTCATTCTTTATGCACCTTATGTGATATTTCAATAACTTAACCTGAAGTAATATTTTAAATTAGTTAAACAAGGCCTGCTAATTGAAGAGGTAATATGTATACAAATCCTTAACATGTCTTCAAATGAATTAATTGCCAATAAAGACAGTTACTTCTCGGCAATACAAATTAGCTGGAAAAATGACCTTTTATGGTTTTTTTTGTTTTGTTTTTTAATACAAAGTACAGCAGTGAAACAAAAAAAAGTCTAACTTATGTCTTCAGCCAGACTTATTGCTAAATGAATGAAATACTAAAAAAAAGAAAATTTCTAAAAAATTTAAAGAAAGCTTACTGTAATTGTCCAGTTGTATAGTCGTAATACAGTAACAGCCCTTTCAGACAAATGCCAAGTCATACTGGCACCACATATACATATTTTTCTTAACTAAAAGGTGTTGCACATGTTCAATGTCCCTCACTGCATTGCCCTCTTTAACATCACGTGTTGCTGGAGTACCACCATTTTCAGTTTCCCAGTTCCAGTTAATCAAGTGTCTTTGAAGAGATATACTATTTCTGTACCATGGGGCCTTGTGACATCTTGCTTCTGCAAGCCAGACGACAATTTGTTCTCAGCAGCGTATCCCAAATGAACACAACTCTGAATTAAACATACATACTGGCAAATACTTCACATTGCTTTCAAACCTCGGGGTCTCTGCAAACAGGCCCAGGAAAGTCTCTCTCTTCCCTGTATCCACTAACAGCTCCAAAAAAGACAGCATCATCTCCTTACAAGCATCTACCACACACTTTACAGCTCTAAACACACTGTTACTTTCTTTACAACTCACGTAAGATGGTTCCAGTATTGTGATGTGTGTTGATGTCAATGGGGCTGTCCCTCCCACTAGCACAAAGAATTTGACTGTCTAGGCTGGTAAATATAGAAACCCAGCAAAACTCTCACAATTAATGTCAGTGTGTTGGTTAATAACCAAAAAAAGCCTGATATCAACACAAATTTAAATTCCTCAGTAAGTTCACAGTTGATTCCAGTACACTCAAATCAAGCACAAAATAATCTAATAAATATTGTTCCTTTTTGCTGAGATCCATGACCTGTATAACTGATAAACTATACCAGTAAAGCATAAAATATGGTGTGAAATTATATTCCCCGATAGGCTATTGCCCACAGCAATGTCCTGGCCTTCTTATACCTAGAAACACTAATTCAGTGCTAATTCAGTAATTACTAGCACAATACATTTTCATCATACTGGGTATATATGGCCTTTTAGAAATGAAATAATCATATGTACCCTGGCTTTGTTTTGTCTGCATTTGTACAGGTATCTTATATGTATGTATAATTTTCATTATAAAGCACCACAAATTTACGCAGCGCTGTACAAATCAGCAATACAAATATAATACAGACATGGGAAAAGTGCATTACACTAAACAAGTATAATGTCATAAGGATACTTCACTTTAAGGGCCAGGTTGTGGTTGACACAAGAGGTTGGAGGTCCCTGGCCTGTAGAGCTTACAGTCTAAATAGGAGGAAGACCTACTTACACAGAGAGAAGGGTAATAAGCATGCATGGAGAGTGTGCACGCCAATGCATGCTCCCTGTAGGTAAGACGTGAACGCTCTCCCTGTGGGTTCTAGGTAGTGTCACTAAAGGGCTTCAGTAGGAGCGCGGCAAGTGAGGAATGCGCTCCTGGTAGAAGGTATTGCCTACTTAGGACACCATAGAGTCGCCGACGTTGTTAGAGTCAGTGCATTCAGCTGTGGAATGCTACACAGAAGTGCTGTATAGCGCTCTTTTACAGGATAGCATTTTAACTTTTAATAAAAATATTGATTTATAAAGTATATTTGAAAAAAAATTCTTATTAAGCACAAGTAGCAGACTGTCATTTGTTAAATTCTGGCTGGACTGTTCCTTTAATCTGTAAATGTTCTATGAGACGGGACCAATATCGGCTCCATTCAAATTCTATTCAGCATATTACCAAAACAGTTTTAATCATTCACAATAATAGAAAAACATCTTATACCATCATTATAATATATTAGCATCTTACAGCGTACACGGACAATATTACATTCAGCTTTGATATTTGTAAGCTATTAGATACATTGCATGCAAAATGATTTACTGTATATTGATAATACAGTTATACATTCCTATTGTAATCATAGAAAGATTCTATTTTACGCCAGTTAGTTTGGCCGCTTTGACCCTTCAGGTTCCAATTCGCTCACATCTGATTAGATTTTGATGTCTGTTCAATCAGCTGCAGGTGCACTAAGCATTTAATCGATTAGAGATAAACTGTGGAATGAAAATGTTTTGGTAAAGCCTTATTAAAGGGTTTTTATAAAATGCTTGCCCTATTTAACCTTAGGTAACACGGCATAAACATATATTGTATGCACATTAATGTCGAGGGAAACATTTTCTTTTATGTTTTCATCATAAAAGTGATAAGATTTAAAAAAAAAAATGTAAAAATAGTAACTAAGCTTTAAAAATAACAACTGTAGGGGAATTCACCATAGTGCGAAGTGAAGTCCGGATCTTTTATCTCACTTCGTACATGGTGTTATGTGCTCGCTGATGTCCTGCATGTGGACATCAGCAAACGCTTTAAAGGGATTCCAGTCTCAACGAGAGCACTCGAGTCGCCTCCCCGAGACTGGAATCCCTTTAAAGCGTTCGATGATGTTCGCGTGCAGGACATCAGCGAGCGCATAACACCATGTGCGAAGTGAGGCGAAGGATCCGGACCTCAACTTCGCACAATGGTGAATTCCCCCCTAGGTGTTTCAAAACAGATTGTGGCTCAGCTCACATACAATAGAGTGGTACTTTATTACATGCATCACAGTGCATTTAATAAATCAATTATTTATTTACCCTAATCCTGCTTTTAATACAGAAAATGGCTAATGCGAGCTAGTTCCGGGAAGTAAGAAGGCTAACTTTCACAGCAGGGAATTATAGTAATGAGTTGAAACTCTATATGCTTCACACATTGTTTTGATTATGACCCATTAATGGACAAAATATATTTTTTCTTTATCTACCCTTTCAGTAGATAATTCCCAGCATACAAATGTAATTTGATGGGGGGGGGGTTGTGTATTTATCTGCATGTATATTGTTTGTTGTTCAGCATCTTTTAATAGCTTTCAGATGCATTATGTACACACGGAATCTTCAGGGATTTGAGGAGGGGGGAAACATTTTTGAAACTTTTGATATATTATTAGATTCAACAATCAGAAAATAGATATAAAAAATGCGTGGGGAAAACAATGAGTGACAGAATTGTCTAAACACTAGAAGATTCTCCAAAGTAAATGCCTGCTTTTTCTTTTTACTACCAGCTAAGACTTTTACATTGAGTCGTGTATTAGTATATTTGATAGGATAAAGTTTAGAAAGAAAGCAACAAGAATATTGCCCTATTTCAAACAATAAGGTATAGCGCCCAAACAAAAATAAACACAATTTATAAAAATCTGAGTTACTTGATAAAAATCTTTTAAATAGTTCTCAGTATTTTTTGAGAAAGTCAAATCCTGCGTCTATTCCACTGGAGTCGTCTGCCAACAACTCCGAAGATAAATGGGTATCACAGGTCCCCTATACGCTTCCACTATACCTTTCCAAGGACCTGTGTATTAGTATATTGCTTGGTGGGGTTGGTGTGGGTGGTACAGCGAAGCGTTTTTCAAGAAATAAAACCTCCAGATGAGGAGGAGATAGAAGATCACAAAATTTTATTGCTCAAATAAATTTTAATAGATGAAATAACGTCTTTAAAGTTATGTATCCATTTCAATATTCACACCACAGGAATGCTTGCCCCTTTCCAAAACATTACTTTTTCTAATAGCTGCCCCACAATGTCAGTCAGTTTATCTGGTTCCAGTTAGAAATGGACTCCCTTCCCCTCTCACTTCCTTTCTGCCCACTCCACCTTCTTTCTGTCAGTCCTCCACCCACTCCTTCCTTGCAGTTCCTAGCACAGTCAATAGCCCCTTACATTACAGGGGGGGAACTGCATGCTTCAGGAGCTTCCTTTCTACATTTCTGTGAAGTTAATGGCATACAAATTTGAAATGTTACTGTCTATCTTCTGATTACTATGGTACTGGGGTTGTCTTAGTACCTGGAACTGACAAACTTACAGTTGGGTACCATGTTTTCAAATTCTTTTAAATTTCTCTCACATATTAATTAAAGGTTTAAATTCCTAAATCATATTTTAATTAGTATTCAGAATTAAGATAATTAAGGGAATGTAGTAACAGAGGCAATTGTTACTGAGTTCTAGTAAACCATAGAAACCAATGAGAGGTTGGCATTCATTATTCTTGTTCACATATATTAGTGATTGCTAATTGTTGATCGGCTACTAGGAGATTTAGGGTTTAGAGAGGCTCTGGCTACAATCAGCAATTATAAAAACAAACAAATAGCAATAAAATAATCAGGAGTTTAGTTATAAAAATAGATTTAGCATTAAGCTAAGACAACTCCCTGCTTCCTACCAAAAGTCTTTTAAGTGGACCTGACAGGTTCATTTTAAGAAATTTATTAAACTCGGAAAGACATCTCTCGGTCTTTCCGAGTTTATTGGGCAAGATCTCATGGTGTTCCCACGAGATTACTGTGTGAGTTTTTTTATTTTTCTATCTCACGTTTTTATATATCAATTTTTTGATGGAAAGGTAGCCATACATTACATTAGTAGTATGGTTACCTTTCAATTGAAAAATGGAGATTGAAAAACTTGTACAGTAATCTTGTGGGAACTCAGCAAGATTTTGCGGGATAAACTTGGAAAGACCAAGATCGGTCTTTCTAAGTTTATCGGGTGAGATCTCACGGTGTTCCCACTATATTACCATGCAAATTTTTCCAACTCGAGTTTTTCTATCTCCATTTTTCAAATTTTTCGATGGAAAGGTAGCCATACTTTACATTAGTAGTATGGTTACCTTTTTATTGAAAAATCGATCTTGAAAAACTCAATTGAAAAACTTGTGCAGTAATCTTGTGGGAAGAAGATTTCGCAGGATAAACTTGGAAAGACAGCTCTTGGTCTTTCCGAGTTTAATAAGTCTATTTTTGTGAGGAGAACATAGGGCACCTCAGACTAAAGAAACCAAATCTTGCAACTTGGGATGTCCATATACACTAATTATACTTAATGGGGAGAAGTTATTTTGAGACAAAAACATCTGAATTGTGCCTGAGATTACGGTAATAAGAAAAAAATGCTAAAATTAATGTCACAAATTAAAATAAAACGTATGTATCTACAATAGCAGCATAGACAATAAATTTTGATTAACTAAATAATTTGTATCTCCTACTTAGCATCTTTTAAACGGCAAACATTATTTCTGTGACATATTGTCTGCACTGCGGTCTAGATCCATCCAATAAAATAAACATTATATGATATCTGAAAAGTCAAGACAGACTAGAAAAAAAAAAAACAGAATCAGCACTTATGTGAAGTCAAGAAGAATGTACTTATTTCTGTAATAATACGGAATGGAGAAATAAACATGTCTCGAGACATATATCAAGAGACACAAGGAAATCTGACCCTTCATATAATGAGGTTATTCAGTTTCTACTTCAAAAATAAAGACCAGGACAATTACCACAGAAACCATCGGTAAACATGCAAAGCAAGCCAAACATTAACAATGACAAAGCCACTTTTGCAACATTAAACTTGTATTCTTAGCTACATTTTTTTTTGATTGTTCTCCTTTGTGGAACATATTAAATCATGAAAGAAAAGGCTACTAACTACAATTTTGAAATGATTTTAAAAAAAAACTTGCAATCTGTTTATTTGTAAATGACCTTTCATGTGCAAATTCATCATGGGCAGGGTTAGTACAACAGTTGTGGTCGTCCATTGGTTGTCTGCTGAGGGGAAAACGAGGGCCAATTTCTTCTCCTGGAGAACTGCTGTGGCCTGCAGCTTCCTGTTCCAGTTATCAGGGCATGGTGGATGTTACCTTTTCATACAGCAGAGAGCAGGCTGTTGTGAGTTCTCCTCTTATAAAGAAACATATCAGGAGTAGTTAATGCCTCCTGCTGTACACCTCTGTCTGGCATTTGTTTAATTGATGGCCGTTGACATCCCCAATATGACTGCATCCAGCATCCCACCCTCCCTGGAAAATGTTCTGTGGACACCCATGGGTAGTCATCAGCTGCTAGCAATCTGACAGAGTGAGCAACTATATTAGATTTGCGGTACTGAAGTAAGAGACCATCTGTTACAAAATAGCTTAGACATTTATAAATTTATCTCTGCAAAAAATTAGTCAAAGCATAAATGTAGTTTGCAACTTACAGCTAAATTTATTAATCTCTGAAAGACCGCTCTCTGTCTTTCCGAGTTCATCAAGCGAGATCTTTCATTGTTCTCGCAAGATTTTTGTGAGATTGAGTTTTTCTATCTCAATTTTTAGAATTTTTCCATGGAAAGGTAGCCATACTTTACATTAGTAGAATGGCTACCTTTTTATCGAAAAAACTCAAGATCGAAAAAAGGAAAAATCTTGCAAGAACAATGCAAGATCTCACTCAATAAACTTGGAAAGACTGAGGGCAGCCTTTCTGAGTTTAATACATTTTGCCCATAAAATATATGTCTTTAATGTTTTATGAAGGTGGAACAATTGTATTTGATGCAGTGATCTCTACAAATATAATTTGATGTGGCCATTGTGTGATGCTAAAATAGACAGGTACAATAGAAAATGTATTAAAATAATTTAGATGGGCTCACCATAAATGAACACTTACTATAGGAACATGGCATAGTAGGAAAAATTATGAGAGGGACAGTTACAGTCCATCTTTGACAATAATTTTTTTTTTTGATGCTATAATGGGTATCACCAGCCTATTATAACTATAATCAAATGAAAATGTTGATTACAGTCCTGAGATTGCAAAGGTCCTTGAGATTCCTGCAAAGTAAGCCAATGGCTTATCACAGCTATCCAGCTTTCCTAGTCTTGGAAACACTTGAGTAAATAAGTGATACTGAAATGTACCAAATGTGATTCCATACAGCTGTAGTAGTCAGATAAGTGGCATACCTTAATGAGAAAGGTTACAGTTTTTAGGTGCTAAATTGTGCTGTTGCTCTAACACACTGAGAATTTAAAATAAAGAGACAGGGTTTAAAGCATATAATTTACTAATATGTATATTGTGAACAGTGTTAGAAGCTACCTTCCACAGGTCATCATCAGAAATGAGACCAGAATTTACAGGTGTTTCGATTATTGACTAAGCAGTGGAGTGTGTTGAATGAATGCGATTATGTGTAAAGCTTCAAATTCACCCATCTGACTTTGCCATATCAGAATGGTGAATTGGGGGCCTGATGGTTTTCTGCTTATATCTGACTGACTACAGGATGCAACACATCCATCAGCGATCACCACTGTCAACTTGTTCAACAAGTCTATTCACAGCTTAGTCAATAATGAGAAGTGGAATTGTGACTATTTTGGAAATGCAACTCAAATTGTTGGGAGGTGAATTCGACAGGTGAAGTCACCCTTTAAATTCGACAGGTGAAGTCACCAATAAACCCCATGGTGTATGCAGTTATGGGTAACTAGTCCTGGACACATGCTGCCCTATTTAACATCTCTGTGTGCTCTGTCTTCATTCAGTAATTCTTATTTAATTGAAAACAAATGGATATCCATCCAATATATACTTTTCACATACTTTCCCTTTAAATTTAAAGCCCTATACAGAAAGGCAAGGTGATATTTCCTCTGTGTCAGTTCCCACAAGCTTTTTTTTTTATTAAATTACATGATAACCAGTGTGATCTATATATAGCCTAATATCTTTGTTCAAAGGAGCAACACGCAGGTCACGATCATACTGGTCCTGCAAACGCAGAAATCCGATAAACATCACTTTATCATATTAACCTTGAAGTTGACAGAATTAATATCAATTTATTGTTGAATGATGCAATTTTTATTTTGAACAACATTTCCCATCCATTTGTTACAGAGACACATGTGGTCTATGGAATGAGAGTTCTGTGTCTTTCATTTCAAAAGTAAAATGCCATGTTATATAGTTCTTCCATTTACAATGTGAAAGGGCTTCTGAATGTATGTATGTATAATTTTATTTATAAAGCGCTATAAATTTACACAGCGCTATACAATTCAGCAATACATATATAATAAAGACATGGGAAAGTGCTTTACAAAATACAAGTATAATATCACAAGGATACAACACTTTAAGTGCCAGGTTGTGGTTGAATGGAGTGAAGGTGGAGTCTCGACCAACTGTCAAGCAACAAAGAACTAAAGAATTCTAAATCATAAGTGCTGAGCAGAAGTCAACTGTCAGGGGGCAGGAATAAAGAGGCAAAATAGATGGAGTAAGATCAGGGTCGAAACTTTGGGGATGTGGGTCCCGGTATATGATCTGCACCAGGCCCCCTCTCCTGAGTCTGTGCACAATTGGTACTGAGATCCCCTCTCCCTGCAACGCAATACAGGGGTTGCATTGGTAGTGGCTGAGCCCCTTGGAACACAATGCCCAGTCACCGTTTCGACTTCCGCTACCCCCGTAGGTCTACCACTGAGTAAGAGAGAGATACAAAAAGGATATCAAAGAGGTTAAAGAAAGAATAGCTTGGGAAAGTGGGAAAACTGAAATTCTTCTTTATGAAGAGTAGGTGATAAATATATAGCCTTTCAACAGATGTGGAACAAATATTACTACAGATTTCCTTCTTTTATAGGCTAGACACAGGGAAAAAAAATGGGAGACGAAATTAAGTAGGGGAGGCTGCTATTAATGGGCCCATGGTGGAAAGAGCCAAAGGGCACAATAAAAAATTTGCATTTGAGCACATTTTGCTGTATGAATGTCACTGATTAAGTAATAAGGTTACAAAAACTGAAAAAAATGAATATGTTTTTCAGAATTTCTTATCTGGACCTCTCTGGGTTTCCACCTAAATCTTGCTGCACTCATTTACAAACTGTGCAAGAGAGAGTGGCATCATAATCGTGGTATATACTGTTATTGCATTACTCTATACATTTTAGTGGGCGTGTACTGGTACTTGCCAGCACAGCTGAAACTCATTGCCTCAGGTGCTACCCCAGTACCCCCTTGGCCTATTTAAATAAGACCTGTCACCATTAAAATTAATCTATTGAAAGAAGGAGGGCACCAGCTGGGATATACATTTCAGCTCCAAACTCAAGCACACAAATGAGAATGTTGGCAGTATGGAGCCCTGCTTTCACAAATGCTCCCATAGAAACAGGAGTGCTCTACATTAAATGAAATTATACATTCCAGCTTCTCCAATCAGATCCCTTTAAGAATTGTTTGGAATATTTGGTCTTTCACAGTGCGTTATAATAAGGGTCTAATTGTTTACTAACTTTGCTATTAATAGATGACTGATGCACCCAAGCATTTGGATTACTCTTAAATTCACATTAAATTATGCATGTTTTACAGTGTTTAAAGGAGCACTATGTCTCTCTGAATAAATATGCATAAAATAATTCTTAACACAGAATTATCCAGGCTTATAACTGAATTTGATGAAACATATTACAATGTATAACACGTTTTTACTAAGGCATTATTAAAACACTTGCATCTCAAACTTCATGACCAACTGCACCTCATTGAACAGACACAACACAACGTCCAATCAGGCATGAGAAAATAGGGTCAAAGCACCCCCCCGATTTACAAGATTAAAATGGAATGGTAATATTGTAATAGAAATATAGAACTACATTAACAATATAAATCATTTTGCATTGCTTACAGATTTAAAAAATGCCAGTGTTCATAAACAGGTATAATGAACCTTGATTATTCCATGGGTTTCATTCATCTGTCTTTAATGTAATACAATTAAAGCACAACACCTGGTGTAGATACTTTTAAGAATAGATCCACAGAGATGATAATCCGACTGTTCGTCTTGAAAGGGCTATAGCAATCATCTAGTAATGGTGGAAGTTTCATTGTTGCAATTGAACTTTTACTTCTGCATTGCAAGAAGAGTGAAGAGGTAAAGGAATATCTATACTGTATGTATTGTTTAGAGCACTGTTCAATTACAGCAGTGGTGATTAGCACTACTATTATAAATATCAGTTTTTGTTATTGGTTCAGTGAAAAAATGGACCTCAAATTTAGAGTGGACACCAGAACCGGCAGATTATTTAAATGTAGTAGCTTCATTATATTTTCCCCTACTAGTTTGTACTCCCTATATTCTGTGTAAGTCTGTGCACCTGTGACAGCCTATAGATCTAATTTTGATTCTATATCAGTTAAAGGAGGAGTTTCCCAGTACTGTCCCTGCTTCTTCTGGTCACATGTTACTTCTCAGGCCTCTGTCAGGAAGGGCTGTGTTCTTAGGCAATCTAACCACAGGTGTGGATGGAAAGGTTGTGGCATAACCACCCTGTTGGAAGTCAGACTCAAGATGGCTCTAGTGCCTTCTGGTTTTAAGAAGAATAAGTAACTGTTACCATTGGAAGGTTAACATTTTTAAATGAAGCTTTAGTAGGAAATAGGTTGGAGGATAGGGGGATGGACATTCTTCCATTAGGCAGACCTTAAGTGGGTATCATAGGTCCCCCTGGACATACTATAATTAATGTTAAAATCAAAGCTATTTAAGGGTCGTGAATGTCCTAGAATTAATTTGTTAAATGAAAAGTACATAATTTGTGGTGTTAAGAGATTCCTTGGAGCTCAATATACTTATATATTCCCACCATTGCCAGTGTGTAAGTAATTACCCAACCATGGTTTTAAATGAGAAAAATATTTTCTCATTTTTTAGTGTCTCCAGCTCATTTGCCTATGGTAAAGGAAATAGACAATGAAAAGTAAGCAATAGTAACCCTAATTATTTCAGGCAAAGGTCCCTTGATATTACTGGACAATTATGGCTGATAAATAGAATGCCATATAGAAGAAGAGAGTTATATGTACTGGAAACCCATTCACTCTTACAGGCATAATATGTGTTTCTTAACAATTAAAGACAATTTATTTTTTTCCTGCCAGTACTGAATTTCACTAAATGCTGCCCTCATGTTGCTGTTCTAAACTGTACAAAAATTGTTTGTACTAAACAATTATAGTTTATAGGAACTAACAAAATAAACCAACTCACTGTAATCAGTTGCTGCATTTTCCTCATGAAATACTAAAAAAATACAAAAATGTTAACTATAATAATTATAATATTTAATATATTACAAATCCAATTCATTGACTGTAGCATATGGAAGTGACATTTCAAGTTAGGGGCCTAACCAATTTCTCTATAAAATACAGTGAATTAGATTGTTAAAGGGTTTGGGTTTAATGTCCTCCTACAGACATCAAAACATGGTAGAATTGATAGAGTAGCGAAATACAGACTGGGTGGGGTAGTTATAAATCTCCTGCTCATTGAGCTTCCCCATTTCTCTATTTATGTAGTGAAATGGAGACCTCTGGTAACATAATGCTTATCTGGGGAGCATTTCAGCTAGTCACAGGGTGTCTGGCATTTAGCTTCACTTAAACAACATAATCTGATTTGTCACCATACTGTCCCTTAGGAAATAATGGCTTATATCAGGTCTAAAGTAAATAACAGTTTCCCTCAAAATGTTATATCACAAATTAATGGTGGGAAAAAAAAAACATGATAATAAACTGATAATTAGGGAATATGGCAGAAAATTACAATGTGATAAAATGTAAAGAGGTAAAAAGTGCTGAAGAGCATTTCATTCCATGATAAATATCCACCACACGTGTGTAAGCAGTGCTCTAATGGAAGAATACATTTATAATGTCTCAAACAACAAGTCTTATTTATTTAACTATTTAAAAGATTGTAGATGTCTGCATAGACACTAACACGATTTAGATCGTCAAATAAATGAGTAGCACAGAGAATCTACAGTAACAACAAATACACCCATATGTGCAAAATGAGCACTTTCAGAACAATATGAAATGATAATGCTAAATTTAGTTCTCTTGTAGTTCTCTAGAATGAATTCAGAACATGTGAATGTGCTATTAATTTAGATAAGTCAAAAGCCATGCAACACCCGTCCTGGTTATTTATGTATATATCTATTATTTTAGCAAAACATTAATATTTCATTACAATGATATATTCCATTGAATTAAAGAAAAAAAATAAATACTATAGTCTTCTGTATAGAAGATTAGATTGGTATAATATAGGGAACAGTTACCATGGAAACCAGATTCTAATTCCGCTGTGTCCAGCGATCAATAAAAAGCACTTTATTACTGTTTGTGGATTGTTGGAAACTTTATGGGAATTTGAAAACTGTATATTATTGTGGGAACAGGTTGCTATTATGTTATCATCACGCACTAAAAAAATATAATTGAGTTGTGATGAAGTTGACTAGGTTAAGTATTTAGAACTGATGAATTTAAATGAACTTAATTTAGCGTCAGATTTTAATTATGTGCCTGTTTTCTAGAAGTCTTGTGCTTTAACATTTTTTTTTGCGATGCAGCTAACTAACACAACCTGTAGATTTTTGTTTTTAGCTTCGGAAGGGTCACAAAAAGACCTTCTTATTCCTCTTCTACAATCCATACATTTATGTGAGTCACACAGCCTTAAGCATGCCCTGCTGTGCTGTCATTTGCTATCAATTCACTGTATTAAGGCAATTTTTATTCTCTTAAAAACTCACCCAATGCTTAATTTCCTTAGATTTATATTTTGTTTTTAAATGAGGAAATATAAAACATTATAGCATATTTAGATTACCGTAACAACATTCATAATAAGGAAACAATGTCAGCATTAAATAAGGCAGACCTGAACATGTTCCATAGTCAACACCCCCACATATATATATGACAAGTGGGGGTGCTTATGTTTTGATTGTCCAAAATGAGTTGTTGGAGGAACTCAATGCATGTTGGAGAGAAAAAAATAGGTGGTCTTACCACAGACCCTACTGGATGACATCCCCTTCAGTTTCCTTTCAGTTTGATATAATGAACCTACTAATATCTGGAAGTGATTGAAGGTTGGGCTACTTTGTCTTAAACTGTGCTGCATATGTTCATACTGTGTACAGCATAGTTTTGGTTGTGTTTTTTGTTATTTTGTCTTATTGTTCCTTGATTTTCTGATAATTTGAGTAACACTAAACTAAGACAAAGGCTACAATTCAGAGGCATTAAACACTGGTGAGTTCTGGGTATTGTCTTTATAAAGCCCTGTGGCTCTGTACCCAAGCTAAATGCATCTTAGTGAAGTCATAACTGATTCTAATTTTACATATAGATTTCCTAAGGAAAGAATGTTGCTCTACATTTTCACAAAGAATGTTAGTGATCTATTCTCAAAAATAGATGTAAACTTACATTGTTACCCATACCATCCCATTATGTTGTTACCCATACCAATCAATGCCAACCAATCATTAATGAGTTTGCATTAGTCTTTGGCATTCTGAGCAGTTTAACAAAGTGACTTATTGGCTGGTATGAGCTACAACACCAGCAACAGTTTGCAGCTATGTCTGCAAATAAACCCCACATGTATCAAATATGGATATATATATAAGGGTCATTATTATAAGAATGCTCTACAAGCCTTCAGAATTTTCAGGTTAGTGCAGGATATGAGAACTAATAAAGTCTATCTATAGCAAAACCTCTAGGGCAGAGATGGCTAACCTATGACACGCCGAGACGTTTTTTCTGACGTGCATCATGGTCGGCATTTGTGTCGCACTCTCATGTAGTCCCATTGTAAATCCGTGATCTTGACTATTTTTTCTATAGCAATTTCCCCCATAGCAAACTCGCGATAAATTTCTCCTTGTAAATCCACGACTGTGACAAGTTTTCCAAATAACAAAACCGCGACTATTTTTCCCATTACAAGACTGCGATACTTCCCCCATTGTAAAACCGCGACAATTTCCTGTTATAAACCTGCGACAATATTCCTATCATAAAGTCGCTACTGCAACAGTATACTGACACGCGGCACTCAAAAGGTTAGCCATCACTGCTCTAGGGCAAAGCCAGGATACACAAACTATTATGAATTGTCCAAGCATAGTAAGGTTCTCCTCACATAACTCCATTTCGAAAAAGAGATGACGTTGGGACCTTGCTGCACCATATATATCAGCAGGAGGAACTTCATTCTGAGCCTGTATAACAGATAGATATTCATTAGAGTGTTATTTTATAGTTTCTCCAATAAATATTTGGAAGCCGTGGACTGTGAAATGATAAACAAAGTCTTAGTATATTGCATTCATGTTATGGAGCTAGACACACTGCTTCAGACAACTGTGACTTCTCAAATTGCCCAAGGGAAAATAAATACATATCCCTTAATTGTTTGATATGCCATGTACAAAAATGGTCAACCAAAATAGTTTAGAGGTGTCTTGACAGCATACAATAAACAACAAGAATTCAACAGAAAAATGCTAAAAGTGTGAATTATTTTATTATTCCAATTATTTTGTGATTCTGTACTTTTGCACTGCCTTTAATTACCATGGAAACTATTTTTCAACTCATGCTAAATTATTACTGTGTGCTATATCACAGACACACTCACGGAGTGAAGCAAATCTTAAAAGCTGCAGTACAAGTGATGATTTAATCTATTAACAAATTACATTTAAAAATATGGTAACATATAAAACAGTTGGAAGAAAGGCAGATTTCATAAACAACTCACAACGCATTTGAACTGCAGAATGGAATGTATTTTTAATGGTATTATAAAGTATTCAGGAGGGCACAGTAACATATAAATATATATATATGTTGGAAGAACATTGTTAACAATAATGGTTGAGAGAGAATGCTGTTGGCTAAATGAAGATTTTACTGGACACCAACATATGCTTGAAAACCCAAGCTTTGGAAAATGATGTTTTCTGCTTGAAGGAGTACCCCTTGAGGTACCAAAGCATGAAATCTCAAGCATATGTTGGTCAAATAAAAGGCATCATACAGCCTACAGCATTCCTATATTACACGTACATTTATAGTTTAAATTAACACTGACAGAACCCATTTTCCCTTCAATAGAATTCTATTATATTTTTTGCATTGGTTCACTGTGCGGCTTTCTGTTATATTACAGAAGGTCTACCAAAAGGGGGTATAGGCTGCCAGTTAATCCCAATTGAGCTAAGTAAGCTTAAAGTTTATTCTTTCTGATTGTGGAAACCTAGCAAAATAATGAAACACAAATAACATGTCCTTTGTAAGCAGCCCAATGCAGTATGAAGGTCTCCTGCTCGGGGGCAAGGTGCAGTTGATTGCAATGGGGACTGCAATGGTTGGTGGTTTTCAGGAAATATTGGTAGTGGTCAAAGAGAAAGTTGCAGGTATAGGGCTTCTGCATGGCCATTTGTACTGGAAACAGTATGCAGCAGATTATCCACAAACCTTTGATGTACTGTATATGACGCTCTTGTTTATATCTTTTACAAAAAAACGTGGGAGAGCCCTTTGGAAAAGTTATGATCTGAAAGAGGGCATGCATGTGTAAATGTATAAATACTATAACAGTTAAATCATTTTTTTAATCTATTGTAACTGGATCAAGCCATCAAAGCTGCAGTATTCTACCCATTACACCAGAGGATTCTAGTTTGTGCATCTGCTATACCACAGCAGGGTTGGCATTGGATAATTGCAGGGAGCAGAGTCTAAGTGACTTCACCCTTAACCCCTACATGAGGATAAAAACTTTGATGAAAGAGACCTCCCAAGAGGACAGGAACAAGTGAACTGTAACTATGGTTATGGATAAAGGAACCTCTGCGCTGGAACTTATTAAAATGTTATTGGGTAACTGTAAAGTATTGAGTATGTTTATTTGGCGGGTGATAGCAGAATTGATGCTACACCAGACAAACATGTTAGTGCCAAGTGGACAATCACTGATTTACACATTCATGTGATTTTTCTAATAATATGGTCTGGGCTTTTGGAGACTGAGCACAGTAACAGGGAAAGTTGTAGTATAACTGGGATCTATAAAAAAAAATGCAAAACTAAGATTCTAGAATCTGAAGGATTGTAAAAACCAGATCCAGAGTCATATCTAGCTACTGTGATGGAAGGAAATGTGGAATGTCAGCCATGATAGTTCTGTAATATCCATCTTAGCTCTAGCATCATCATCTTAAACTTTATGTTACCTTGTAGCTGTAACTGTGACCTTGCCTAAGGAATTTGAGAAAAAATAAGATATCACAATGTTTTACGACTGGCATGGAAAGGGGGGGTAGAGAAGAGACGCCAGACCTATCTGAGTTATGGCCTTCAGAATAATTTCACAAAATTTAGAATAACATTGTTAGATTTTAATTGACTGGATGTTATACCCCATTTATATATTTAGATGTTTGTAATCTAACTAATAACCAATAGATTTAGAGAATTGTAAAAAAATAACCAGTAGTAATAGAAGAAGGTATAATCCATCCCATGTGGGACTGTACCCTTTTTCCTAGCTTATGAATAAAGTATAACAAGTATGTGTTGTAAATCAATAAACTAGATCTCATTCCAAAGAGAAACTGTGTCTCTTTGTGTCTGATCCCACTGAGCATGCTCATCCTTTAACCCTTTGATTTGGCCTGTACTGGGAAATAGGGAGATGATCTGAATTACGATCACATTACATAGGTGCAAATACAGTAACTCGTAGCAACAACTGATAAGTTAGATTTGATCAGTGAACTGGTGATTGTAAACGATAACAGTCCCAGAATCTTTACAAACCAGAAAAATCAATTATTGTGCAAATAATTATTTATTCTAAAGACAACCAGGCTAAGAAAGTTGCTGTATTTTGATGAAACGAAGAAAAAAGGCAGTCACATAGTATCTGGGAAATGTTTCCACACAAATGTAAAATGTACACCATAAGGCCTACTTAAGCTGATATAGCGTATTACAAAACACTCTCAGGCAGAAACCTACCTTTTTTTATTTTGATGATAAAAATGATCCCTCTCATTTCTTACGAGCCTAAATGACATGCTCCATCTGCAATTTATTTCTTTTATCTTTAATTATTTTTCCACGGTTCTGTAAATTGTATGTAGCTGTCTTCAACAGACAGTAGCGGAGTGCAAGCACAGCTGTTGGGGTCCTTCTAGGATCCATTGATTGAACGCTTGGGGAACTCACTAAGCTACCTGACATTTACCTGACTGCAAAGTCTGCATAAAGGAGCAATAACAACAGAGAGTGAACATTTGTCATTTGAATTGACATGTCTGTTATTTGTACTCTATGCTATTAAAATGTTTTCTTTGAAGCCGGGGTCCTGACTTCTGTTGCTTCAGATTTTATTTTCAATCTGTTATTTGCCAGAATATTTATGCACACACCCACCGTCACTGAACTTTAGATAATACATATTTATGACTTGGGTCATACAGCTCCCGCACAGTGAAATTAAATGTATTTTTGAAATAATCTCAACCAGAAGAACTAAGAAAAAAAAATACTGATTTCCTAATTTAGCTTTGATTTTCTTGCCATTAAACAGAGGATTTCCACTTGTTGTTCTTGCAACAGAACTATTTGCAGCATTTCTGCAGTTCAAGAAAACTGGAAAAATGTCTTGATATGATATTTTCTAATAGCTAACCAAATAGGAAAACAGTGCACGCTCCCAGAATCCTGTGGGTTTCCCTTCAGCTATTGTTACCCAAGTTTTCTGACCAATGACTAGCAGTGTAACAGACTATAATACTAAGGGGGTATTTGTAAAAGTTTCTGTTGATTTTTCTAGAATCAAAAACATTTTTTCAATTTAAAGAAAGGCATCAAATATGACTTTTGTCATGGCAATTAAAGATATTTAAATATATATACATAGGTTATACCGGCATTATAAAAAAAAATCAGTTTCTTGGCATTAAGTGGTCTTTTCAACTTTTATAAATTTCCCCCAGACAAAGTGAATTGCAATCTGTCTTTCTGTTTTCTGTTGCATAAAGCTATTTAAAATATGTTAAAAAAACATATTTACATCAATTAACAAGATGCAAAGGGAATGATCAAAAGAAAAATCTAAGTCAAATCAATAAAAGGTGTGACCACCCTTTGTCTTTAACAGAGCATAATTTTGTCTATGTACACCTGGACATAGTATGTGTAGGGCTGTGTAGTATGTGATTTCTGTGGATGTAGGCTTGATCAAATCCATCTCGTTATGTAATCCCTGAAAGACTTAATGATGTTGAGATCAGGGCTCTGTGGAGACCATGTTCACTTTCAAGAAATGTTATTTTAAATTGGTAATGTCCACAAATAACAACAGTTCAGTCAAGAGCTGGTTGGTGATATAAAAGCACAGACCAGGACAGCCAAGTGCTTAAGAATGTGTACAACTATACAGATAACGGCTCAAAAAGCATGGAAATTTCTGCTGTTACAATGGCAGAAGGAAGAAAAAAGTGTTAACATTGGCTACAAGAGGAAAATTAAAGACCACCGGATTGTAGTCTATAGTGACATTGATTTGAATTACTGTCTTCCTATGGACTGAATAAAGCATAGAGGAAAGAGGGTCAAAAGACACCCTGAGTTGATTTAACCCCCTACACAGAATGGGTATATGATGGAGAGGAATAAAATTATAATGGCTTTAGAACTGGATACTGGATTTTAAAGAGTTGTATCATCACTTTTAAAAATGTTATAGCACTGTTCCCTGACAAAAAAAAAATGTTACTGCAGATGACAAAAACATTTAAAAATATACAATCAATCATGAATAAAACATCTCATAGAAATAACAGAACCAACATTTTAACCTTGTTCAACATCTTTAACTAATGCTGTCGCTAGTCAATTGGCTTTGTAAATAAATACTTTCATTTGTAGATGAGGCAAAGCATGAAAATTTTAATTACTGTATTTTCCAGCGTATAAGACGACCCCCAACTTTTCCAGTTAAAATATAGAGTTTGGGATATACTCA
>WMED01004627.1:0-20109 GCA_019650415.1 Pipa parva
ATTGCACTATTTCAAATTATTCTAATTCGTTGACCAGCACTTGTGTATATATATATATACTGTAAATATGTGTGTTATCTACCACAATGCCAAATATTTATTTATTTCACAGATGCAGTATTCAGCCTATTACCCACAATCCTAGTTTTCTTTAATTTTGCATGGTTTCATTTGCCATGCCCATAGGTTAATTAAAAGGATAAATTATGACATTTTTAAAGATGAGTTGATTTTCTTTCTGTTTATTAAAATAAGCCTACACTGATTTCAATAGACAAAATATAATTTTAAATCAAGTACATTGATTTTGTGGTTATATAGATTTCAGTGAGAGACAATTTTAAAGTGCACATGTTACCTCGAAACACTAATACTAATTTAGGTTGTAATAATGAAATAAACGTTTTTGTAAATATAAATGTATTTTTTTTAAAAAGTACCTTTATACAGCATTTCTCTCTGTCATCTTCCCTGTCAGCCTCAGCCTGACTTTTCTTTCCTGGGTTGGGTGATGATGATTGACATTATAGCTCCTCCAATCAGATCCCTGCTAGATCATGATTATAGGGATCTGATTGGAGGAGTTAAAATGTCCATCATTATTTAGCTCTGCCCACACAACACTCAGGAAAGAAAAGGCAGGCTGATAGGGAAATTGACAGAGAGAAATGCTGTTTAAAGGTACATTTTTTTAAATACAAAAATATTTTCAAAAGGTTTATTTCATCAATACAACTAAAATTTGTATTAGTTTTGAGGTGACAGGTGCATATTGAATCAGGTACATGGATTTTGTGGTTATATAGGGTAGTATGGTGGTAATTTTCACATTTTACGTACTCAAATATACCAATAATACTGTTTATAGCTGGTAGAGATTATGCAATGTGTTAGGGGTTTCCCCTACTGATCTATTACTGCATAAAACCTATGAGTAATGTTCTACAAGTGGTTGGTAATTTCTATAGCATGCCCAAAGATAAGGGATCCAATCAGGGCTTCACTGTAGATAATATAAGGATGTGTTTGGGTGTGTCCTGGGCCTTTCTGCCACAGAGAGTTGCAGAAGCAACTCCTCTCCCTACATCATTTTGCTCCCTCCTCCAGTGGTGACAACTTTTTTGTGAGCCGCAAAGGGGTTGGAGTGCACTCCTCCCGACCACATGACCTGCCTATGGCAAATCAGAAGAGGTGATGGAGGTCATGGGCGGAGCTTCAGAAGTGCACTCTGAGCCACAACAAAGCAGCTAAAGTCCCACATGTGGCTCGAGAGCCCACATTGCCGACCGCTGGCCTAGGAAATTAATTATAGTAAACCTGTATTGTTTAGCTTACCTGAGGGAGTGAGAGTTGCAGTGTAGAAGTATTTACCGGGGGTAGCTCAGGACTCCACCAGGAGAGCAGTGGTCTAGGGGGCCTGGTGCATATCCTCAGAGGAAGAGGATGCACAGTTTAGGGTACTATAGGATAGGTTTAGGGATTAGGGTAGAGCCCAATTGGAGAAGGATGGCCTCTGGGAATGCCATGCAGACAGTTGGGCCATCCTTATTTGCCTTTGGGGTCACCTGCAATCTGTGTGAGATATCTGAGGACGTGGGTGGTAAATATGGAACAACTTATACTATTTATCATTTTATATATTATATATTCCCTACCTTGCTCTGAATTGTGTATGTACTATGATATTGCTCCTGATGTGAACTGCAACTCACTAACCTCAGTACTGCTTGCTATGTTAAATGTTAATAAATGTGGTACTGTTTTAGAAAGAACCACTGGTTACCTTCTCAATTATGTTATAATGTACCACACTAACTTATATGGAATTAAGTGTATGTTAGCCTACCTCAAATGTAAGCGGGTCCTGCTCCCTGAGGATAGTATGTAGCATTGGTATATTTGTGTATCTACATAGGTATATGGGAAGCGTAGCTAAGTAACAGTTTTTGGTACATCGTTAGAGTAATGTTACAGTAGATTTCAGTGAGAGACAATTTGGCCCTCATGGACAAAAATCATGCCTTTAAAATGCCCAATGCATTATATTCAATAGAATATAATTTTGGGGCATGTTTTCCCTGAACTACACCAAATTAAGGATATAACTGTTTTTAGCTGTAAAAGTCTTGGCAAAAAAATGTTGTTTTTAATGCATATCTACATGGAGTTATATTGGCATATTATCTGCACATACTGTATACTGTAATTTTATTGTACCAGGAGTTATCCATCCAAAGTGTTTTACATATTGTATATTCACGTTTAGCTGAATTCATGAAAACATGAATAGAGGTCTAGGGACAGTGTTTTTAATGCTGTATGTTTTCTGTTCCAGAATGAACTAGTTCAGCTTGGTTATGTTCCTCTGCAGATTGGCAAGGACATTGAAAAGACAAACCGCAGGATCTCGTATGTTTAAACTTAACTCTATAACACTTCTTTACCACTCAGTTGACTTTTAAATTATGTGCATATCTATATATATTCTCTAACAATAAATACAATAATAATGTGTTCATACAGTATCTATATATATTCTCTAATAATAAATACAATAATAATGTGTATATATTCTCTAACAATAAATACAATAATGTGTTCATATATATATATACTGTATATATATATATATATATATACATACAGTATACTGTATATATATATATATATTCTCTAATAATAAATACAATAATAATGTGTATGCATTCTCTAACAAGTAATACAATAACAATGTGTGTGTATATAATATATATATATTACAGTAATCACCAGTAATGGTTGGGATGGCTCAAGGGATAGTGCTGAGGCCTTGCAGTATTGAGCCTCTGGGTTTGTTTCCAACTCTGACATCATTTGTATGATGTTATTACTGTATATTCTCTTTGTGCTTGTGTGACAAAATTGGCCCTAGCCCATGTGCGTGATTGAAGTAAAGAGCCAGTTAACATCTTCTATATATTCACCATGTAATATTAATGAGTGTGCATGATAGTTATGTATATGTTATCATGCTGTAAAGTTGTAAGTTCAGATGCAAGTTTTATACCTAATCCTGAACTCATAACAATACAGCCAGAAACATTCCAAGTACTGTAGCTGAGTTGAGCTACCACAGCACTTCCAGCCAGTACTGCTTACAGTGAGATATAGTTCAGCTGTATGAGTGGTGGAAATTCTCCAGGGACAGTACAAACCCTTAACTGATCAAATTACTAGTATAGGAAAACTGTCTATTATAATTCTTGCTATATGTCTTCTTTCCTAGAAAAGATGCAGATACTCATTTCCACATAAAGCATGCACCTTAGAGTTAAAGGAGAACTATAGTCAGATTACATCTTTACATATGTAGTACTACCCTGTTTCCCTGATAATAAGACATCCCCCGAAAATAAGACCTAGTGCAATTTTTTTCTAATCTTACAAATATAAGGCCTCCCCTGAAAATAAGATCTAACTGTAGTAAAGAACAAGAAATATACTGTATCAGTACCGTGTCCCAAAAATAAGACATCACCCAAAAATAAGACCTAATGCATCTTTAGGAGCAAATGTTAATATAAGACATTGACTTATTTTCAGGGAAATACGGTATACCTTATTGAGAAAAGTTTCTCCCAGTAGATTTTTCATCTGAAGCTGGATGATTTATTACAGAGCATTGATAAACTCCTGTACCAGAAAATGTGTGTGATCTAACTGCTAAACAGGAGAAGAAAGCTGCCTGACTGCTATTAGTTAAGCAGTGTGGTGACCTTTTGGCCTTATTAGCCATGCTTTGTTTACATTCCTGAAATGCAGTAGATTACAGAGGGAAAGCTAACTTGTGTGCAGGTGTTAAGTAGTAAGTGTGCAAAAATGTCCAGGGAGGTACCTTTTCATGGAAAACTGTCCATTACATGTCACACATACATTTCCTGGTGCGGGAGTTTATCAGTGCTGCCTACCCAATCATTCTGCGTCACATGAAAAATCTACTGGGGAGAAACACTTCTCACTAGGGTATAGTACTGCATATGTAAAGATGTAATCTGACTATAGTTCCCCTTTAAATATAAGCAAAAGAACATGAAATTTGCTTTCCCTCCAATGTGAATAATGCATGTTACTTAAAAGAAACAAAATGCTGAAGCAGATTTAAATGAAAAACATGCCTGTTATTTGAAGCTGCTTTATGCATTTTTTTAAACAATAGGATTAAGGTAAAGGCATCTGGGAACCTATGAGTCATGGAAAGGAAAAATATTCCCCTTTGTTTAGGTTGATTTGTCCAGAATGTAATTTTTGTGAGCGGGCTGAACAAATCTGCAAAACTGCTAAATATTTTCTTTATTTTAGGGAAGCAGAAAAGAAAAAGAATCAGCTGGAGAATGAGTACCAGGAGTTAACTCTAAACCGTAGACAGATGGAACACAAAAGCAAACAGTTGCAGGTGGAGAAGGAAGCAGTCATGAAGGAATTAGAAGGAAAGCGAACACTATTGGAATCAAAGGAGCAGGAATGTAATCATCTCACAAAGTTACTGGAGATGGCCAAAGAAAATGAAGCCGCGGCACTGGGGGAAAGGTTGGGATTTCATAAAGGGTCATTTTTTTATCACTTTGTGATTTATGCATGAGGTCATTACTCTTCCAGTTGAAACTCCATGTACAGATAATCAAACATCATCTGCTTAATGTGCTCAAAGTTCAAAGGCTATTTGTGTTTCTGACACACAGTTTAATAGACCATCTACACATGTAGCTCATTCTTAATAACATATTGTAATCTTTCCTATTTAGAACAGGTTATACCTTCTTTTTGAGCGTACAGGTAGTCCTCGGGTTACGACAGCCTCGAGTTACGTCGTTTCGGGGGTTACGATGCTTTATAGGATTCCTCGTTCCGACTTACACTGTTTTGCAACGTAAGTCAAACTGCGTGCAACCATGTGTAGCGGCTGTAGTATAGAGGCCAGGACTGTACTCGGTGACACGAGGAAAAAGAGTCTCCTGCACACCATAACACCCTTCATTATGGCTCCCAAACGTGTTAAGTGTTTGCAGTACAGTACTGTACACTGTTATTATGGTGTACAGTACTGTATGAACGTATGATCCAACTTACATCGAAATTCGTTTTACGACGCAGCGTAAGAACGGATCAACGACGTAAGTCGAGGACTACCTGTATTTGATTAGTTTTACAAAAGAAGACATGAGCATAAGTGATAATATGGGAGCCTGTATAAGCTGAGGTGGCTTGTGGGTCTACATGGTAGAGGATTGTGGTATAGCTCTCCAAAATGCTATATTTGCAATAGGGTGTCTCAGTAACAACAATTAAAGTATCCTTACAGTACAATGCAAACTGCACTTATATAACACACAGGTAGAAAAATGTTATTTCACTAGTTTTCCACATTTTTACAAAGTTGTTTTTTTTTTTTTGCTGAAAAACATCCAATGGTTTCCAGAGTAGGGGTGGCCCTTGCATAACTGCTCATAAGCTCACTGTTACGGATAAACCAACTGGCAGCAGAGACTTATTCATCATGGTAAGCACTCCCATGAGATACATCTCCATTAAAGGATAATTGCAGCTATAGGAAATATTAAATCATGCCTGCAGTTATCCACTAGTACCATTTTAGGAGATAACCAGTGTATAAAGGTATTTATTTCTTAATGATAACTTTACAATCAAACTGCATGAAACATGGGTTTGATTTTTTTTCCACATTTGTTTTTTCTAAGGGGATGTTAAATTTAATATCCATTTTGCACATGTTGTAGGCCAGCTATGGCAAACTGAGGGCACGTGCACCTTCACCACCACTGCATTCAGTGCAGGCCATGGACCTGACAGTTTTCAGATCGGATCCATGGCCTATACTGAAGAAGCGCTCACTTGCTGGGGAGTGCTCCTCCCCCTACACAGGCATGATGATATCACTCATCAGCGCCAGCATATCACGGGATGGCACTGGTGAGTGACATCACCTTTTCGGCACCAAAGGTTCACAGTTACTGTTGTAGGCAATATTATCCTATGAAAGTTTAGGATGAATCATTCTTTCATTTTATATTTTTCAATTATTAAATTTTTTTCTATTTGTTTTTCATATTATGTTGTTGCATTGTTACTGACCCCAGCAACTATAAAATTAGCCTCTCTGAAACTTGATTCTTAATTATTATGTATTTTTTGTTCAGTTTTTGCAGTTCACAATTAGAATCACAGCCTGGTTGCTAGGATGCTGGTTGCTAGGATATCTGACTATTTAAATGTAAACAAAAGGGCTTCAGGGCCAAAACAGTTCATTCAAAAACAAAGACCAGCTGCAAATTATTTTAGAAAACTGTTATCTGCAACATATCAAATATTACATTTAAGGAGAACATTCCCTTTAAGTGAACAATCACAAGTGATGTGTATGTGTAACACATATATGCTATATATTTCATTTTACAGAGCAGCTATGGATCTCAGTTTACGCCATGCAATAGTAGAGAAGCAGATACAGCATGATGCTCTTATCAGGAGAACCAGGGAGAAAGAGAGGGATCTCAGAAACACCAAGAAAATGGAGTTACAGTTAAAGTCAGCCAATGATTCTTTAGCACATGTCCAGAATCTATATGATAAAATCAAAGGAGAGGTAAGATTTCCTTTCTGAAAGTTTCCTATTTCAAGCAATGTGTTAATCAAGCCTGTAAATACTGTCAGTGATGAGACTGGTTTCTGTGCTTTAGTAAGCCCTGACAACCGATTGGAGAGGGGGGAGGCATCATGAACTAGGATAATGCCTGATAGGGTAGGGACCATAAGTGTGCTCAGGCCATATCATTAGGGTGTGCTCCCAAAGAAAACAAAAAGGTAAAGTTTGTCCCTGCCCCCCTCCTTGCTTTCCCCCTTCCTGCTGCTTTCCTTCCCTGCTGTTAAAGGTGCCTGCACTTCGTGCTACACTTTAGGGTGTGCCTGGGCACACCAGGCACACCCCATGTGCATGCTTATGGTAGGGACAGGAAAGTTAGTTAGGAGGTGAGGGGCAGGGCTAAGGGGAGGAGACATAGTGAACAAAGGTGAGAAGAGAGTGAAGGTAAAAGTTTCCAGTTGCAAGCAGTGTGTTAATAAAGGCCATAATTGCTGTCAGTGATGAGAATGGTTTTGGTGCTTTAGTCATTAGGCTAGGTAGGACTGATGTTTGTGATCCACAAGATAAGTTTGCTTTTCTCTTTTTTTACATAAGGGAGGAAATACATTTATAATGTTCTTAACAAACCCACTTTACCTGGGCTTTGTAGGGGTGTTGCTCATATACTTTGATGTAGGGGGTCTTACGTACACTTCCTTAAACAGTATTGTGCGTTTTTTGTGATTAAAAAATAAGAAGTTTCATAACATTATAATATACAAGTACAATTGTCTGACTTTGCACAATCACTAGCTGTGCTGATAAATTAACCAAGCTGATGAAAACAATTATTTATAGCTCTACACTCTGATTTAGGAGTACCGGTATATCTTTCTATTTATTTCTATAGTCATAAAACAGACACATTTCCATTCACATTAGCTGCTCCAGTCATTGGCTTTACATCACTGGGTTGTGCCAGGAGAAAGTGTAATATGAAAGCAGAATACTATATTACATGATATATTATATACATCTATTCAGCCCTCCAGCTTGTGAAATGAAGATGAAAGTATATCCTCTGTGAAATCATTCAGTAAACATACTGTAACATAAAAAACATTTAGCCATCACCAAGCTCTGAACTCTGAGAAATGGATTTTTTTTAAATGAATTATTCAGTAAAAAATAAGAGAGAATGTAGGGACCATGTGTGACAAACCCTGGTTCTGTACTTTGTAGAATCACATTTAGCAGCGTTAACTTACAATAATATAATAGACTTCTTTATGTATGCCATGATACTTTCATTTTGCCAAGAAAACCACTTTGGTGTGAAATCAAATTTGGATTGAATTTTGCTGGAATATCTAGTCCTGGGAATAGTGACTTCTGTCCTAAATTCATTTTGATATATATTCTCTAACTGTAGAATAATTCCATTTACATTATCTAGAAATAATCTTGCATTCCTTCCAAAATTGATAAGCTTCACTAAAGGTTACTGCACGGTGGCACAACTTACTTTCCTAATTTTAGGGTATGGAAGGGCCGACTTTTTATGATTTCAAATTTTTCATGTTGCCTTATTTTATAGTGAAGAAATAATGGAACACTTTTATTTGTAAATGATGATAAAGAAGACTGATTCCTTAAGAAGAGAACTACATTTTTGTCTGGTTTCAAACACATATAACATTAGCATGGGCGTGCCCCCCTGGAAAGCTGCTAGTCCATGGCCTTCACACACATGATGGGTGCATCAGAAGCAGTCCTTGCCTCCTCATGTTTCCCTCTGTCCTGCCCTGTCTGCCTAATGGATGACTGCCACAATCCATTAGACAGATAGGGCAGAACAGAAGGGCACATAAGGAGTTTAACTACTCCCAATCATGTGACAGTGATGCCCCATCCTTAATTTTGGTGCTGCGGACACCCATGAACATTACTCATATGATCAAGCCCATGTTACACTAACAGTGATTAACAGCTTTTTTTGAAGATCTTTATGTTTTAATTGTTTTTAACCATTTTTTGCATTCTGTTCACTTGTTGCTAGTGTTTACTCATCATTTTGTGTTTAATAATAAAAATCCCTATGTTGTGTGCACCGTATAAGTGAGTTCTTTTTCTCTTTTTTGCTCATGATTTATTGTTTTGCTCCATCGGTTTGCACCATTAATTATAGTAATTATTGTGATTTGTGCTCATTGCCTTTCCTTGTTTTTTGTTCAGTGATTAACAGCTGGTTACTTGTAAGCCTAATTACCCAAGTCCTAGATTACCAAACCATTGGCAAATCCAGTTTTGCATAAAATAACCTTACTTGTTTTAACCATTGTAGGTTGATGATTTTCCAAAAGATAACACACTTCCAGAAAAAAGAAGTGAGCTACAAAAGGAAGTTGAAATAATTAAAAGAAATTTGGCTCATCAGGTTGGTTTGTCCTCTTTTCATATATATATATATATATATATATATATATATATATTATATATATATAGGTAGGATAGAGTGGTTGTGTTTGTCCACAGATGTAAAAACATGAGTATTGCAGTACTTGGTGATACCTTTTTTATTAGACTAACAGTCTGTTTACATATGTAGACAAGCTTTCAAGAGATCTGTTCTCCCTTTATCATATCTCAAGCAATACTGAGTTTAAAAATTAAAAGTGAGTTACAAAGCCATAAAAACAGGCAAAATGACATTATGCTAAAATAAACATACTATTGGAGCAGTTGTAAATACTGCTAGGAGTAGGTTAGAGCTGACAGGTGGTGTAGGGGTGATAAAAGAGGGGGGTTGTTGGAATTCTTTGATGCAGAGACAGTCACATTATAAAAGCAAATAGAAATAACAATTTTCCATGATATAAACGTATGATAGCGAGATAAAAAAATGACATTTTATATATAGCAAAAAGACATTATACTAAAATAAACAAACTACTGGAGCATAATGCAATCGGTGTAATAAATATTGTTAGGAATAGGTTAGAGCTGACAAGGAGGGTGGAATTCTGTACATCATATATACAGTGGAGGAAATAATTTTTTGATCCTTTGCTGATTTTGTAAGTTTGCCCACTGACAGAGACATGAACAGTTTATAATTTTAAGGGTTGGTTAATATTAACATTGAGAGATAGAATATCCAAAATAAAATCCAGAAAAACACATTGTATAACTTATATAAATGTATTTGCATTTTGCATTGAGAAATAAGTACTTGATCCCTCTGGCAAACAAGACTTAATACTTGGTGGCAAAACCCTTGTTAGCAAGCATAGCAATCAGATGTTTTTTGTAGTTGATCAGTTTTACACATACAGTAAGTTAGAAAGAATTTTGGTAGACTCCTCTTTGTATCATCTATAAATCATTAAGACTTTGAGGCTGTCACTTGGCAACTCAGAGTTTCAACACCCTCCATAAGTTTTCTATGGGATTAAAGTCTGGAGACTGGCTCGGCCACCCCATGACCTTAATGTGCTTCTTTTTGAGCCACTCCTTTGTTGCCTTGGCTGTATGTTTTGGGTCATTGTCTTGCTGGAATACCCAGTCACGACCCATTTTTTTAATTTCCTGGCGGAGGAAAGGAGGTTGTCACTCAGGGTTGTACATTCAACCATTGATGCGGTAAAGTAGACCTGTGCCCTTATCAGAGAAACACCACCAAAACAAAATGTTTCCACCTCCATGTTTGACAGTAGGGATGGTGTTTTTTAGGTGATAGGCAGCAGTTCTCTTCTTGCAAACATGACGAGTTGAGTTAATGCCAAAGAGGTCAATTTTTGTCTCATCTGACCTGAACCTTCTCCTAATCACTCATAGAATCATCCAGGTTTTCATTGGCAAACTTCAGACGGGCCTGCACATGTGCCTTCTTGAGCAGGCTCTGTAGGAGCCAGAACTCTTAATGGTTGGTAAGAGATCAAATACTTATTTCTCACTGCAGAATGCAAATAAATTTATATAATTTACACAATACGTTTTTCTGGATTTTATTTTGGATATTCTATCTTTCAATATTAAAATTAACTTACCCTTAAAATTATAAACTATTCCTTTATTTGTTAGTGGGCAAACTTACAAAATCAGCAAGGGATCAAATAATTATTTCCTCCACCGTATGTAATGCACAGTACACAAAGGAAGTGCATTAAACTTCCTATAAATTGTAACCTTATAATAATTGGCTAATTCTGATATCACAACTATACAATTATAACTTAAAGAACCATCACTCCACTTTCCTGTTTTAAAACATAATATTGGAAGAAATTAATGCTTCAACTTACCCAAGCCATTTTTCTTAACTGCATCCCTCAAACTGCCAGTCTACCCTTCCTGTGAGTAAATACATCACAAGAGGATCATGGGATTTGTAGATAACTGAGGCTTCTGTCTACATCTGATTCTATATTGTGTCTAAATACTTTACAATGCATCATGGGAAATGTAGGCCGTAGACTACACAATATGGTATTACTGCAGAACATACATTTAAGTGAAGCAAAATAACAACTTATCACCAACTGGTTCTTCTGCCCTAATTCCCTTGTGGGTGACATGGTATTATGGGAATTGTAGTCTTTTCAAACAATCTACAGTATAATAATACAGCCTTAAACTAATGTATTCTGTGTGATACAATGACACAAGCAAGAACTGAATCTAGAAAAGAAATGAGAAAAGTTGTTCTAGCAATAATGCTTATCAAGTGATAAAAACAGGTTAAAGTTGTAAATGTATGTTATTTTGTTTACCAAAATTAACATATGCATTATAAAGGATAATGTACCCCGTTCTGTAGTTTATAAGGGTATTAAAATTCATCTTGGAGCTCCATGCCCGGTATAAAAGCACGGTCTGCCTTCATGTGCATTTATATGGCCATGGGACTCCTTGGCTTCTATGAATATCCTTATAAATTACAGAAAAAAGGTACATTATCCTCTACATATTGTCATATCTATGTTGGCTCAATGTGAAAAACCAGTGAAAACGTTTTATTTAATTCTGCAGTGGTGTAGTCAAAGATTTGAGTCTCACTTTTTGTATTCCCTTGCAATGAGATTGTGACTTGGCTCTTTTATACTTCTTCCGCATGAATTATGCAATTATAAATAATAGCCATGTTAACTTTCTATTTACTTAAACTCACAGTTAACCCTGACCGGGGCAGAAGCCCGTGTGCTTGAGCAGTGCAATGATGAAGAAGAACGCCTTGTGAAAGTGCAAAATGAACATCGGGAAGAGGTGATCAATTTAACGCGCTTAGTGCAAATCAAAGCAGAAGAGAGAGAGCAGAAATCAAGGGACTTAATCAAAGCAAAGGTAATTACCATCCGACATCTTGTATATTCAGGGTTCCTGATAAATTTGCATATAAACAGTTTAGATCTTTCAACAAGGATAAGAGAATGTAAATCTACATGTCTCATACAAACTGCTTCAGCACAGATCAGTGTGTATGTGCATTTTTATTTATAAAGCACCAATATGTGTATCATTGTCACCATTCAGTAGAGTCCCTAAGATGAAAATACAATCATTATATACAGTATAATTGTAATTAAGAAGAATATAACAAGAGGGACTACAGAAGAGAAAACCTTCTAACCTAGTTCTTTATTAATTATATAAATACTTAAACAGTTTCTGCGTTTAAAACCTGCGCACAAGTTAGCTTTCTTCTGTGATCTCCTACATTTCATTAATGTAAACAAAGCATGGCTAATGAGGCCAAAAGGTCAGCACACTGCTTAACCAATAGCAGTAAGCAGCTTTTTCTACTTGTGTTTAGCAGTTTAATCACACACATTTCCTGGTGTGGGAGTTTAACAACAGCAGATGAATAAGCAGATTCTCAGCAGTACTCCTTGGTGAATTGTAGCTTTGTCACATGAAGAATACTCAAATTATTGCCACATTCACAGTGAATATACACAAAGTGGTGTTTTAATATGCAGTTGGGGGTAATGACAGATGATGTGTGAGCATTAGCAACAATGCCGAAAATAATCTTTAGTGGATATCCAAAACTGAATAAATATCTAATTGTCATAAATTCATACATCTACCTGGTAAATATGTGCCTGTGTCAATAAAATAATAGGAATATGAAAGCAATGCTGTGCAAGGAAGCTCCCACTGTGGCTTCTTCAATAAGATCGGCATGCATATACTGTATGAGAAATATCATGTACAGACTATTGATAAAAAACGGGTGAAAGAAAATCTTAATTTTTAATTTAAGAATATCTTCCTAGTTTTCCACATACCTCTCATGCCCACTGGGATAAGTTGTATTTTTGGCACTGTATCCCTGAAACAGCTGGGTTTTCCAGATCTTAATATACCTTACATTTCACTAAGATCGCTGTATTTAAAGACCTGTTCAATGTTATTATTTTACTACACAGCAAAGATATCAGCAAGTGCTACAGGAAGTTAAAGGCCGGCATCTAATCATTGAAGAACATAAGAAGAAAAACCAGGAAGTACAGAGAAGGTACTGCAAATTAAATGTTCCCCGTTTCTCTTGATGATGAGGGCAACAAAGTCTATTCAAATATTTTCTATTTTTCAGACTAAACGAATTTGCCAAGATGTATGATTTAATTCGTAATGAGAGGAACAAGTGTGTTAGTCTGATTCAGACAGCTACACAACGAGCTGCAGAACTGGGGGAAAAAATCAAAATAGTTGCAAATGAAATGGAAATCCTACAAAACAATGCTCTCAACAAAGACAGGTTTGTAGGAACACAGCTTATGCAGTGATCTATGTACAAGTAGGCTATGTATTATGTCATTGAGTAATATCTTTGGTAAGCTTGATACACAAATATAAAATAGTGGCATTTATTAAACCTTGCTAATGACAATGCTTTCCTCTCATTTGGCTGTATTATGTTATTGCTCGTTATGTGTTCTCCCCCATTTCTGTTTCCATTTCCACTGCTCTAATTAAAGTATACTATTACATAATATAAAATATAAAACTAAACCATGTACTTTATTTTCATTACAATAAAAAAGTGAAGGCAGTGAATATGATCATTAGCTCCAATGAAGAAGACTGGGATGTAGAGATATGGTGTGATTGTCATTTGATTATGTCTAATATTGTTTTAGATTTAAAAAAAACGCACAGGAGCCTAACCCTAACAGTCCTGTGGAACATTGCAGTGCAACTTGACTACTTTGCTAAGGCAAATCTCACTTTTGCTTTCATTTTGCAGACAGTTACAGAAGCTGAAGTTAAAGGAGAACAATAATCACATGTTAAGGGATAGTCTTCAGAAGGATTTGTGCAGAGTACGCATTTATCTTGAGGAAATGAAAGAAAAGAGAGAACAGCAGAAAATGCAAGTTGGCATGCTCACTAACATGATCAACCAGACAGAGGAGAACATGGTTCAGCTCCACAAGAACTATGAGAAAGCTGTGCAAAACAGAAATGAGCGGTAAGAGCAGGCTGCTCACTTAAGCTCAGTAGTTCAGGCCTTAGTTTATGTAAGAGAGTGACAACGTTTTCATCCTGGAAGGTTGCAGAATTTCTAGCATAATTCTGTAAGTTAAGTCGATGAGATAATCTTAATGTTGCCTAAACCATCCTGAGCTATCCTCCAGTTATGTCTCTGTGCAGTGCTGGCTTTATTACTAGTTATGCAAGGATTGTGCATAGGGTTGTGTTGCTATTGTTTCTGCAGTTAGAGCTTGGGTGTTCCTAGTGGCGTGTGGATGTCAAGTAGCTGTGATTGTAGAGTAAAACTGCTTGTCAGCATCTCAGCATTCTACTGATGGTCATCTCTTCTCAAGTGGAGAAGTATATCAAAAGTCATTCTTTGTTATAAAACTGTTGAAATAGTGTTGCAGAATATGGAGGTTAGGTAGCACTGATTAATTAAAGGACTAGTAAAACAAAAAAAATCTGTTGTGGTGTGAAATAGCAATTGTTATTATATTGTACTGAAAATATCTTTATATTTACATTTCCGATTTGTATTGTTTTGTGTGTTTTCTTTTGTTTCATTTTTATGGTTGCAGCCATCTTAGCTCCAATATGTAAACAAACTCCTGTTTCTGTTCATTATTTTCTATGGAACTTTAGATAATACATATGTATAATCTGGTCCAAAAATATATATATATATATTTTTTTAATGGCTGCAAACTAGCAATGAAAAGAACAGCACAAAACAATACAAACAAATTTATTTTCCAAGATGCAAGTACAGCACTGGAAGGAAGTCATGCCAATCCAAGTGGACAATTTAAAGGGCACTGTTCGCTTGGAATAAATATATATGCATGTACATCTCTATGCTGAGTTATAATTGTTTATAACTGTAATAGTTTATAAATATCACAAGGTGTCTTCCCTACTCAAAATTAATCTGCAGTTTGCTCATTAACATCCTAGTTAAGCATACTGAGAGTAAGTTTTGAGGTAAATCAAAATACAGTCATTTATTGTAACAATATTACTAATACATAGAAATTAAATGAAAATGATACATTTATATACAGTAAACATCAATACATCTTTGGATATTGTAGCATCACTCCGCAATCAGGGGACCCTTCAAGCAATTAGCAGGAGGAATCCTGGAGAAACACTGTCAGCACATCTGCTTGACTATATGCAAAGTCTCGTTTTCCCCAGGAATCCCCCTGCTTTTATACATGTATCTAGTCTCATTTTACACAGCCACTTCTGAGTCTGTGAAAAGAAGCCTTATAAGGCATTATCATTTAGCTGTCACTCTAGTTCAGCTGCAACTCCTTACCCCAAACTACTACTACAGCACGTGTTCACCTCATGTGTTCATGCACAATGAACTGTTCTCCTCAATGTCCTGTCTTATAGCTTTAAACCATTATTCTGAATTATCCTCTTTGTGCAAAAGCAGCTATGAACTTACAGTGACCTCAGAATCACAAAGCCAATATTAAAACTTAGGGCAAAGGATCACTTTGATTACTACCTAACTGGATACCTTCTATTCACACATCTGACAGTCATGTCACACTCGTATCACACAAGGCATTTCAGTTTAGCATGGACTGCACTGATTATAGTGTTTAGTGCACCTGCAGCTGACTGAAAAGAAACCATACAAAGTCCAATAGATGCAAGCAAATGGACCATACAGGACCAAGGGGGCTGAACTAATATCTAAAATGGAATCATTCTAAGAAGAATTATAATAGGAAAGCATAAGTGTATTGTAAATATAAACAGTTTTGCATTGTAATTTACAAATAGTAAAGGTCACTTCAGCACCCATCTACATATATCATAAAACCTGATGATAATGGGGTTTTAATGTCCCTTTAATAATTATTCTCTGCCTGTCATGAAAAATATAACTTTGTCTTGGAAGAATGCAGATATAATTGTTATCTGAGCTGAGATCACTCATTGGGACAGTGTGTGCTGTCTCTGGATAACTACATACACCTTCTCTGTTTCTTATTATCAGTTTCTTTTATTGGTGTAGAGTGGGGTATGTATTTTCCCATCAGAGTAAAAGCTGTCACAAAAGCAGCTCTTTGTAGTCTAAAACCAACAGCAGCAGAGCTCTCATTAAAAAGATAGCATAGTCTTCAACTGGCTTCTCATTCTGAATACCACAAAACATCAAGAGTCTCATTGACTAAAGTGCAAATTCACTGTGCTGCAATTCGAGTTGTATCACCAAAATAGTTGTGAATTCTCTCTATTGACTAAGTGGAGAATACACTTGTGAAACTGATGGACATTGTTGATTACTGTCACATGCATAGTGTGGCATAGTCAGGCAGATAGATGTAGGAAGAGAAGTCATGTGGAGTGAGGCAAGTTTGACAAGTGAAGGGAAGTGATGTCAGTCTCACACTGTCCCACTTACTGTAGTGTATGAATATTCTGTAGTTAGATTCTATATTTAGTAGCAGTTGCCATTATCACTTTTGAATGGTCATTCAACCCATTAATCCACCCCAATTTGCCAATCTGAAATGGTAAAGTCAAACAGGTGAATTCATAGGAGTACATCTAGTCACATTCGCAACACTCCATATCTTAGTCAATAGTAGAAGTACCTGTGCATGCACACAAAAATGCAAAATGATGAGAAGAGCTCAGTAAGTTTGTGACTCGCAGTCGCCACTTCGCAGAGTTTATTTAATAAGCGAACATAAGGATGTGAAGAATAGATGCAAATTCACACCTCTATAGGACTATTTGCACTTTAGTCAATGAGACTCTAAACCTTTTATTTTTCTTGTATTTATTTACATGTAGAGGGGTTCAACTAATTGAAAGGGAAGAAGAAGTCTGCATTTTCTTTGAGAAAATAAACATTCAGGAAATGTTGCTCAGAAACGGAGATTTGGAGATTCTGGCCTTGGATGAAAAAATCCGTTTTCTTAAAATGGAAGTTAAGGAACAGAAGAGACAGATTGAGCAGGTGAAAAAGGTCCTACCAAATAAAAGGAGATTAATATCAGATCTTGTGACACTCCAAATCCAGGTCAGTAAAGCACTTTTTGTGTGTGTAAAGTTTTCCCCTGTTAATGAATTCTCCTGCTAATCCCCTGAAAAAGATTTCATAAAAAATATTGCTTAGTGTCTATTGTACAGGCTAGACAAATATCTAGTTGCAACTTCCCAGTGTCTGTCGAGGTTTCTGGCCTGTGGTTCATGGTCACTTATGACTTTATAATATTACCTAAATTAATTTTACTTGGCTCCTGAAGGAAGCACACATCATTTTTGTACTTTAGTTGCCATTGCTAATCAGAAATGAAGGTTTAACCACTAACCAGTATTAGTGAATGGATAATCTAGCTCTTTTCATTCCTGCCAACATATAAGCAGTTTACTCCAGAATCTACCCATGGAGATAAAAAGTTGGAGAGAACAATAAATAAAACTATTAAGGTTTGGATAAAAAAGACCTGGTATTCACTATTACAAGCGTTGAGGTCCTTCTTAGTGCAAGTTCTCACATCTATATCTTGCTAAAAACATTTTAGCAGATCCTATTACTGAGTTAACTGTACCACTGTATCCACTTCTAACATCAGGAATTTTACTATAAGAAAATGGTTCATAAAGGGCTGATTCACACATGGACCTATATTTGTGCATTTAGTCATGGCAAGCCATCTATCTATAGACAAAAAGGCAGACCTGGATTAAATCTGAAAAAAAAAAAAATTTTAAATTGTAAATACTTGTCCTCAAGGTAAATTTGACTTCTTTTCGAAGACAAAGTAAAAGCATCTTGGAAAATGTTCAAAGCATGTGATACCACTGAATAATTGCCATCTTGTGCCATAAAATTCCATTAACAAATAAACACTTTGTCATCTGCCTTAAGCAGCAGCAAATTTGACCTTTTTCCACTTTAAACTTCTTCTGAATAAAATATTATGAGGGAGAGCTATTATTTTTATAATGGTGATGATGATGGACAATTATGAAAATAAAACAAATAATGAAACTCCTCTGTCTGTCTGAATCTATAACGTGCTAACAATCTCTTCCATTACATACAGACCAGAAAAGAAATAGTACATAAATACATGCAATGAAAAAGAATTGGGTATCTTCCACATTACTGAGTTTTGTGTAATGCAGTAGAACGGACTCAGTTGGTCCAACTGCCTGGGTGCAAACATATTACAGTGTTCAATGTGACATGCACTGTTTGACAAAGGCCATTTGCAAACTTTCTTAGAATAACACATATTAAACAAATACTAATTATGAATTCCAAGGTAAAACACATTTAAATGTTTGTGATTCTCCATTTGATTTATTTTGCATTGAAATGAAATAGCACTCCCAGTGTATCGATACAATCACTGAGTTGGAAAAGCAGATAGAAGACCCGGGGAGAGAAAAACGGCTTCGCCTTCTAGAGGGAAAGGATCCTTCCCTGCAAGAACTTTTGAAAAAAATTGAGGAGGTAAGATAAAAACATATCACATTGCTGAATTTACCAAACTTCTTTACGTTTCACTTACAAAGGCACAAATTGGAATGTACTTGTCAGAAGCTGCATCTAGATTACAAATTGTTGGAATTTAGTCTTGCATGGTTTCTTGGTGGACATTTACCCTCTAAGGCCAGTAGACTAATAATTACTCTTTACTCTGTTTTTATGAGGCTTCAACTAAAAAAAATAAATTAAAATGTTATAGGTAAATCCTGGGAATAAACTTATTGATTTGCTCGACAACAAGTATTCAATCCATTCCTTTATGCCTGAAATAAACATAAAGCAGGAAGATCTTTGTGAAATTTTCATGTTTATGAAGGGTCATGATAAAATTTTTCCATTCTTGGCAATTAATTTCATGGTCGTATAGATTTTTTTTTTATAAAGATTGGAATGATTGATTATTGTTCAGTGTATCAAAATATGTATGGGCAGTTTAAATGTTCACACTGTGTTTTTCACAGAAAGAAAACGTGGCACTGAGATAGCATTTTAACACAAAAAAATGATCATCACCTAATTTAACATAAATTGCATGTGGATACTTAACACACTATTGCAAATTTCTTATCACAGCTAGAACTGCACCTGGCAGAGAAGGAAGAACAATTGTTGGAGAAAGACCTTCTTTATGAACAAGTTTCCCGACTATCTGACCGAATTCAAACTAAGGCGGAAGATGGAAAGCAGGACAGGCTTATGCTAGCTAAAAAGGTTAGAATTTAAATAAGTTTAACATCTGGTCTTTTTGCCGTATTTAACTTTCTAATTTAATTCATTTATTACTATGTGACATAAAAAAACATAATTTTTACATATAAATGTTATGGTTGGAACAGAAACAAGTTTGTCATCCCTGTTTTTCTGCAGATTTCAGGGCCTCTAAACAGCTGTTGATGAGGTCAGTAATTAGTGCCTGTGGCTAATAATAGGATATTAATGTATAGTAAATCTTGGAGCCTCACCCTTTTCTGTCAGTACCATGGAGTTTCATAAACTAAATGGAGTTGCTAGTGCAGTTAGCAGACAGCCACAGAACACCTTGTAAAGTATGCCTACCTTTCCATCGAAAAATTCGAGCAATAATCTTGTGAGGTAAACTCGAAAAGCCGAGATCAGTCTTTTCGACTTTAATAACTTTCGCCCTTATACTGTTTCAGAAGAAGCATTTTGATGCGCAGACAATCTGTAATTAAAAGCTTGTAGTTAGTCCAAACGGTATGCATATGAATTTCATGATTTAGACAAAAGGGTTGAGCTGCCATCTCCCAAAATGTAATACATCCTAAATCTGATATTTTAATGAATGGTAGCGTTCCGCATCCTAAATCTGATATTTTCATGAATGGTAGCGTTCCGCATCCTAAATCTGATATCTTAATGAATGGTAGCGTTCCGCATCCTAAATCTGATATTTTAATGAATAGTAGCGTTCCGCATCCTAAATCTGATATTTTCATGAATGGTAGCGTTCCGCATCCTAAAT
>WMED01004628.1:0-20485 GCA_019650415.1 Pipa parva
CGTACTCGAAGTTCTAGTTGTTGTAAACAACATGTACAATATATGAATATGGTATTATACTTTTAGTCTCTTTCTCTGGATCCCAGTTCTACCGAGCATATAAAGTTCTAATTAAGCAATATCACAGCTTGCTTATTGTAAGAAGCTGTTTAGCTCTTTAGAACTAGCGGTAAGGCCATACATGTAATTGTGAGAGTACTGCATTAGTTTTCACAAACTTAACAACCAATTTAATGCATCGAAGCAAGAGGAGTTTTTACCACATGGGAATACTACAGCAAGAGCAACTTCTTAAACCTATTTAGCTTTGTGGAAGCAAACTGTGTGTGCAGGGTACATGACTGAGCTAATTTGGTCCACTGGGAGTATAACTTCACAAAGAAAGTCTTAAGAGCTGTTATCCAAGAAGAAATGTTGTGCCGAGTGTTTTCTTTGAAGATAACTGCAGGAAGGGTCACTTTTATTCTATAGCTGAGCTTCCATTTATTTCCCATAATTCTCTGCATTTTAGCTTTGGAATAGGTTGGTGGAACTAGTTTTCATCTTGGAAAAGATGAGCGGGCAAAACACAAAAAAATCACTTATCTTATGTAGCTCTTTACTTGCAAGGATTTTAGCAGTTACAAGTTAGGCAAATTCCTTGCATTCTGAATAGCACAAGAAACCTTAAAGGGATGCTAAAACCCCGTTATGAAAAGGTTCAAAATACATGTATATAAACACTGACAATAGAAGTGATATGTGTAGGCAAACTGATAATACAGAAACATTTCTACTGTAATCTCACCATTTTACTCCAGTCACTTTAGCCCCTTTTACCCTGCAGAGTGAGTTTGCTTACATCTGATTGGAGGTTGTATTGGGTCTGTCCAATTATCTGCAATGAACATTCTAATCAGCACAGTTTTGTTAAACTGTGAAATGGGAGTTATACAGAAATGCCCTAGTAAAGTGAACCTGTCAGGTGTCATGTTTTTGAGAAGGATGAAGTTGTCTTAGTTGAATGCTAAAAGCATTTGGGTAAGTGCAGAAACAGAAGCAAACTCCCTGATTTTTTTCTGCTTCGATGCCCGACTCTAAGTTCTAGTCGGGTGGGTGGGGCTAAAGGGGAGACTAACATTATAGCTCCTCCAATAAGATTGTTCAAATCACAATATAGCAGGGATCTAATCGCAGGAGCTCTAATGTCAGTCTTCTCTTTAGCTCTCAACCCTTTGACTTGAGCAACTGATATTACTTTCTTTGTTTTCACTGATGATTGTAAATGTACTAATGTATTACTGACACTTACAGATCCAATATTTCTTATGCAAATGAAAAGCCAAATGCCCAAGGTTCATGTATCCAGGAATCTGCAGTCAACAGATATGAGTCATGCAAACATTTAATGAGCAGATGGAAGATGCATTGAGAAAATAAAGGTGAAAATTAGCATGCTTTTTTGCCTCATTTGAAAAGAGAGTTAGGTGAACTCAAACAAAATCTGTGTTTTCAGGCATTTCAAAGTAGCCTTCAGCAAAGAAGCTAATTAATATAAAAATAAATTGAGATGGAAATGCCTTACAGAACAATTGCAACACACATCCTAAAGCTCACAGTAAAAACAATCAGTACTCATAACACTGGTGCGACTGTCATCTTGATGATGTCATAGTTACATCACAGCTCAGTGGCACCAAAGTCCTAAACAAATGCTGCCTTGGAGCAGCCATATATCCAGTTAAAGGGCATATTTATTATAAACCCCTATTATGTTCAAGGTTCATAATGTATGTATATGTACAATGAAGTTACCTTTGAAAATTGTATGCATTTAATTACAAAGCAAACAATACAGTTATACAATACATTTATAATCTTTCTTTCTTAGGCATTCTTTTATCAATTAGCCTCGCCCCCTTGAGCTTGCAGGGTACATAAAGGGGGGAATTCAGCATTCAGCGAAGTGAGCTCCGAATCCTTTGGCTCACTACGCAAATGGTATTATGCGAATGCTGATGTCCTGTGCGCGGACATCAGCATGCGCATTAAAGGGATTCCCGTCTCGGCGAGACCAAAAGAGTTGCCTCGCCGAGATGGGAATCCCTTTAATGTGCTTGCTGATGTCCGCGAGCAGGACATCAGCATGCGCATAATACCATTTGCGAAGTGAGCCGAAGGCTTCGGAGCTCACTTCGCTGAATGTTGAATTCCCCCCTAGGTCACTTATGATTGGACTGTGCATTGTGTCTGTCTAATTTTCTACAGGTGCACTGAATATTCTATCAGCACATTTAGAAATAAACTGAAATGGAGGTGGTACTATACTGACCGTAATTGCGGTATAAAATGTATGCAATATTTATCAAAAACTTCAGTTAAAACATGGATAACTCAGCTTAAGCATGTGATTTATGTGTATTATTTCATAGAGTTTAGTGCTATGATTTGTGTGGCACAAGCCTTAAAGGAGCACTTAACTCTCTGAAATAATACACATAAAATGCATGCTCTCTTCTTAGCTAAAGGTCCTCTATTTGTTTCCATCAGCACCTCACAAGTCTGGCCAAAGGCATTTTCAGTGTTAAAACTTGGATGGACTTTGAAAGGTACCACAGCAGCAAATGAAAATGATTGTGAATGTAACTAATCTTAATAAGGATGGAGGGTTTTAACTCTAAACCAAGTGGCTGCTCAGTGTATGTACAGTATTATCATTAATACAATAAAAGAACAAAAAGTCAATGCCTTATATACCCTATTTCCCCGAAAATAAGGCCTAGTGCAATTTTTTCCAAGCTTAGAAATATAAGTTCTCCTCTGAAAATAGGGCCTAGCTGCAGTAAAGTACGAGAAATATACCATGCCAGTACCATGTCCCAAAAATAAGACATTCCCCGAAAATAAGACCTAATGTATCTTTAGGAGAAAAAATTAATATAAGACACTGTCTTATTTTTGAGGAAACACAGTCACGGCCGGTTTTAGCCATGGGTGATGTGGGAGACTGCCCAGGGCGCAATCTATTTGAGGGGCGCTGTCGCCCACATCGCCCATAGCTAAACTCACCTCCTCCAGCATTCCAGCGATGCACTTCCTCTAAGTGCTTCTCCACAATGAGGCAAGTTGAATGAGACAGCGCTCCTTGGCTGCTTCGGGTCTTGTTGGCTGTACTCACTGTGGATTCAGAAGCTGCTGGCAAGACCTGAAGTTGCCAAGGAGCGCCGTCGCATTCAACTTACCTCATTGTGGAGAAATGCTGAGAAGAAGCGCATCGCTGAAACACTGGAGTAAGGACAGAAGGGGGGCAGGCAGGGTAATGGGGCATAAGCGATGGGAGGGAGGGCAGAAATGGGGAGGGATGGCAGGAGGGCAGAAATGGAGCGAGATGGCAGGCATGGCAGGCAACTGCTGGAGGAGGTGAGTGGGTGGGAGGGGCATGGGGGAGGGAGGTCAAGGGGAGGTTCGCCCAGGGCGTCAATAGGGCCAGAACCACCCCTGAACACAGTAGAAAGTTTTGCAGAAAATATTACAGATGTTCATTGAAAATAATTTTACAAAATGAGCTTAAAGAATATCAACAACTTTGTAAGAATTTTGGGCTAATTGAATGCCTTTACACATTGGCCTTTAACTGTTACTGACTTCTATTCCTATTAAAGGCAACAGAAATGTTCTTGGCACGTTGAAATTATATCCAAGAATATTCATCTTTTAGTTTAAAAAATACAACACAAAATTAGTTTAAATATATGCAATATAAATTAATATATATTTAACTATATTAGTTGAATGTGTTTAGGTACACTCTTTTACAAGTTGGTAATGAAATATACAGTAGCTCTAGGACCAGATTAGAAAATGCTACACATTAATAATAATTATATAACACCTGTGATCAAAACAACTTCAGAGTCTAAACATTCAATAATAATTAAGAACAATAATAACAGTAATATAAGATAATTACTTCCAAAAATTGAAAACTGTAGAAGATGCAAGCAAAGTCTAATTACCTAGTTTTTGCGGATAAATGATTCGATAAGTAATCTATCCTATCATAACTTCATTATTACATTATTCAAATGCAGGGATGAGGCTGCATTCAAGTATAATTAAAGAGAAATTAATCAGTAATTATAAAAGTTTTACTATGGATGAAAAAAAAAAAATAGATTCTATGCCGTTAATGCGATGAATTTCTGGTGCACTTATTGTTTTATTTAAAATGAATAAAAAATACCATTAGATCATAATGTAAAATGTTAACATTAAAAATGTTAATTATAACAAGTCCCCTTAAGCTAAGTCCCAGGGGGTTTGAATATAGATAATGTGCATAAATGAGACTGGGTTTAAATAATGCACCATCGTGCGATGTAAAAAGTTATTTTATTCCACCGAGAATACTCCCAGTTACACTGAGTGAAAGTCGATATACCCCCAAAATATTCATAGTGCATAATGGCCTATGCTTTTTGGAGAATGAAGTGGCATCACAATTTAATTACTGTCTTCATGTAATAAAGAAATCACTGTACTAGAAGGGGTGCATGATTGTGTTTGGGCAGGCTAATTATAAATGTACTCTTCAGGGGACTTCTATGATATAATGATAAATGACAGCTAATATTTTCAGATACCATATTCTTTTCTTAGATGTAATTAATAAGTGACACTGTAAATACCGAGAGAGGGCCTTTTTACAAAAAATACATTTGTTTATATTGTTAAAGAATAACTAATGTCCCCTAACTATAACTCATATGCTGAAAGTATAGGGTCTGGCAGCCTAAATTGCCATATAATGAAGCAGAAATTCAGTTGTCTGGGATTGCATTGGTATCTTATAGAATTGCTGGTACTAGTATCTCATGGCAGCCATTTTGGATCCTCATTAATATGCTAATAGACCCTAACATATCACATCACATGTGCTCTGTAAGAAGCAAATGCCCAGGACACCAGCTGAATTGCTACAATGGTTGATATGTACTTGTGAAATAATGCTTACAGAAGAATCAGAAATAATCAAGTAGGTGGATTGGAAGGCAAAGATTGTGGGTTTATTGTGTTGATGACATAAAGGCTAAATGAACACGTTATTTATAAGGAGACTTTAGTTCTGCTTGAAGAAAGAGATGATCAAGTTAAAGACATAGCCAATTCTCTATACTGATGACTTAAGTGATAATCTTCCTGTCATTTTACAATAAACATAGAAGCTTATTTTGTATTGGTTATGGCCATGGAAGAGTTATTACCTTAGATGCATAATATCCCACCTTCCCTACCCAGAATAAAAACAACAGATAACATCTACTGGATACATTACTGGATGTCATAATCCTGTAATATTATGTCTGAATTTAGAAACTAATTTGCTGTTTATAAATCCACTAAAGGTTATCCAAAGTAGAAAAATAAAAAATAATGAATTCAAAAATGCAAATAAAAAATAATAAAGAGAATATTATTTACTAATAGCAAACTGTCCCAGTTCCCAACTATATATTAAGGGGGTAATTCAGCATAGAGCGAACTCACTTCCCGATCCTCTGCGAGCTGACACGAAGGATCGGGAAGTGAGTTTGCACTATGTTGAATTACCCTCTAAATGCGTAAAATTTATTTTAAAGGAATAGTTTATTCTTCCATAGTTCTTTGGACATCTAATTGCTGCTGTTAAATAAATTCTTTTTGCAACATGTATTCATTACTTATGTTTAGTGGTTTTCAATTTAATACCCAATTCCATAGAGAAGCTCCTCCTGTTTCACCTACTCTCTGTTTAACTGGTAAATCTGAGGATCAAGTCTCTGACTTAAAGTGGTACTATTGTGCTGATATAACTGCACACATAGTTTAAAAAACTTCTTTACACTCAGCCAATTGCTGACAGAGATAGTTAAAAAAAAGTTTAGGGAAGAAATAATACTTGCATTTGTTTCCCTTAATTAGTTTTCCTGAGAGCTGACATTTTCTACCCCTCCCAAGATAGGCAACACAAGAAGAAAAAGATGCCTGACTGCTATTGGTTAAGCAGTGTGTTGAGCTTTTGGCCGCATAAATTAAATTGGAATACAGAAGATTACAGAGGGAAAGCTGATTTGTGCATAGACATTAAGTAGTAAGTAGGGCAAAGATGTTCGAGAGAGGCCAAACTGGCCAGTAAACGTTACACAGAAATTTCCTGGTGCGGGAGTTTATCAGTGCTGCCTGCTCAATCATTCTTCATCACATGAAACAACTACTGGGAAAAAACACTTCTTACTAATGTATAGTAATGCATATGTAAAGATGTAATCTGACTATAGTTCCCCTTTAAAATCCCAAACTGAAGAATTTTTAAATAAACATTCAGAAGGAATCAGGTGGGAAGCAGCATAGTTAGGTTGCACAACTGCAAGATTCTGATTGGTTACTCAGAATTCACAAGCCTTTAATCAAATACTCTGGCTTAAGGAAACTGAACTGCTAAAGAGGAAGTAGGGGACAGAGGGAGGAGTGTCTGTAAGAAACTGACTAAATAATAAATTATGATATTAGTAGATAACATATACATGCAAAAAGCATACATTTAGCATTGACAAATAGACAGGCACATAACTATTAATGACTAATAAAAGTATTTACCCTTTAAGAAAATACAGAAACTATACTTTTACTTAGCAAGAGTGATGGTCAAGCATTTCCTTTCTCCTTTGAAAGAAAAGAAGAAAAACTTGTTAACAATATAATTTTGACTGCCAGTTTTAGATATTTGATTATTCATTCACGCTATGCTTTAATTGCTCCACGCAGGAGAGGAAGTCATTATTTCCCATAATCATGTGAAATAATTTGCATAACAATTTTCAAGACAAGTCAACCAACCTAAAATATCTACAAATGTCTTTAGTAAAGCCTTTAATTTCTTATTGATTTACAGCCCTGGAACATTTTCTTTATTTGTGGTGCCAAGTCATTTTTTAACAAAAAAAAAAAAAAAAGTCTCCCTCAGTTTCTTAAATTTAGACAAACTCCTGACAAATGATCCAGTAAAAAACTCATTTTGTTGCTTAGCCAGTCTGCCTTTGAGCTATTTGCAGTAATACTCTCCACTTGGTTTGTTTTATGATTACTGGCTAAATGACAGTCTTTAGGACAGTGAACTGTTAGAGTGGGAGGTAAGAAGAATTTAGTTTTCCCGGTTGCATTAATTATTTGTCTTAGATGTAAGCTGAAAGGTTCACTGATCTTTTATATATTTATTTCTACTTTTTTATTTTTTAAGGGGAATTTCAAAGGAGAACTAATGTCATAAATAGAAATACAATATATAGACTAGTGTTATGAATATATTACAAGTAGTTCTATACAAAAGCGATATTTATAAATTACCAAACATTAATTCATAAGGTTTACCTAACAAGGTCCTTTTCCATCTGATTTAATAGCTGCAAAGAAGTCAATCCCCCTTTGTGATCTATGACAATGTAAAGAATTTTATTGGTAGTGCTGTATCCACTCAGGGAAAACATTGTTAAAATGCCAATCAGGTTAAGTTTAAATGCTGCCAGAACTTCATCAGTGACATCACAGGGGTGGATTTTCATTTAAAATGGCTGCTGAGAGTCTGCAGAACTCTGTAAACTTCAGTGGGACAGTACAGTACAGAGCATACAGAGCAAATCTGGATTTTTTTAGTACAACAATTTAGGTGGTAGGGAAGTTCCCAACCTTTTACAGGTCATTTCAAAATGTTCCTGTCGTTCCTAATTATGAGCGATTAATTATTCACAATACATATAGAAAGGGAAATAATTTTGATTATGAAACTCATTTGGAATTCTGGGGACCTATACAATTTATCCATTTTTGGCCCATCTGATATATGCAGCAATACTGAACATTGATTTTCAGTAACTTACAAAGAAAGTGATGACCAAATGATAAGTTATTCACCATATTGGCTGCATTTTCCAAAAGCCCATAAGCACTTGTATACAAGCGTTAATACGCAAATGAAAATTTGAGTGGTGTATGATACAGCAATTTAAATGGAGACATAACATTTGAATTAAATATCATGTTAAGCTATGAGTCAAACTGTTTTGGTAATGGGTAGGAAACCCATCAAAATGTTCACTAATGGTCTGAAACAATCCCACACTGGATGTATTTACCCAGGATGCATAAGTCATGGTTTAACACGGAGTTTGGAGTGAAAAACATGTTGGGCCGAAATTCACAGAAGGAAAGTTTAATGTGAACATGTTATGGGAGAAATTGACTTTTTCCCACAAGATGGTGCTCCACCACATTACAATAGACTACTCCAGTGAAGCCGAAGAGTGAACTGAAGTAGTGGTCACTTTCTGATATAAACTCCTGTTGATTTTTTCCTGTTGGGGGTATTTAAACAGCACAACGGGACCATTGCATATAAATACCTGTGCTTGTATTACATCAGAAGTGCTCCAGCCTGCTTTGTGCAACTGGGAAATATTACATTGACATTTTTTGAAATATTTGTCTTGCTTGTTGATGTGGTTGACAGAACCTAACTTCACAACCATTAAAAATATCTTAGAATCAGATTTCATAATTGTGTTTTTCAGTGAATTCTATAAAGAAGACATGAGGACCTTTCACCATTTTACATTTTTATGTTGTATTCGAGGTGCAGTTCATCTTACAAGTACATCCACCATTCTAATACATGATACTGATTAGAACTAACATTAGGGGTTTTACAGACACGCCAATATTAGGGTGTTTCACAGCTTTTGACTCGCTCTGTAATGTAAGCATCCCTTCAATTAATTCCCATATTATAAAACACTATCTTAATCTGTCAATTGAACAGTTTCCAAACCCTATCCTGAGCCTGAATATAATACTTTAATGCTATTATTGATGCAACCTTGTCAGCTTGTCAAGATGGATCTTGCTGAATAACTGCTTGTTATACTGTTTGCGTCTAAGTCGATAGGGTCCAATATCCTTTACTGATGATGCTGAGACTGGTAGTTTAAAACATTTAAGAGGGTGCAATATCGAATACCCTTTTTTTAATACTCTGCTTTGAGTATTTCCTAAACTTTTTCTGATGCAGACTCTTTGATGTGAGGACTGTAAAATTCTGTTTTCCATATGACATTAAATGATTCACTCAAACAGCCATGGAAATATCAAATAAATAAATCAAACACACTGGGAATATAAAAGAATGTGAAAAGATTGTAACAAAAAACAAACTTCAGAGATTCAAAGAGAAAGAAATGCAAGTCAATGATAGGGCTAGTTTGTGCAAATGATAATTGGGAAATGAAAATGTTTGTTTAGATGATAGGGTAAGGAAAGCTTTGATCAGCAAAAATTAAAGGGGAACTAAACTATAAGTTATGCCAACACCTTTTCTTGAATGAATTCCCAAGCAGCCTTGCAACATATACCTGGTGTCCATCCCTGGATCCTAGTGCCAAGAAGGTGGGATTATAGGGGGGGCAGCCTTTGGTGCTGATCCTGCACTGGGTTATGAGAACCTCTAGTTCCACCCCTGATTTCTGTATACTTTATCCTGAGAGAAATAACTGCTCCAATTCAGAAACTTGAGTGTAACTACTAAGGCCAAATCTCCTTATCTGTTTGCCTTTCCTAAGCATGCACAATAGTGTAAACAGCCACCGTTAAAAAGAGATGCACACGAAATGGAATTATTATGAAGATGAACAAATACAGCCTCTCACACTTTATGGGAATATTAAACAAGCTTTTCTATGAACCAAAATGACTGCTTTCAGACAGTTTCACCTCTTTCACTACTTGATGAATTTTTCTTGCATTTTTATTAACCATGTAATTTTTAAAGGTTCTTTTTTGAAAATTTGATAGATTCAATCGTCAAAAAAATCCACATTTCATAATTTACTGACCATTGAATTGGTCCATAAGAGCTAACTTGGTTATCACTTTATTATCTAGATTCATGAATTTGACCAACAAAAAGACTTATAAAGGGGTTATTTATCAAAGTCTGAATTGTTGCGTACAGGTGTGAATTTGCCACTTCCCCATATTTGGGTATTCAGCAAACTCTGCAATGTGACAAATTCACCAGCTAATGATGGTCGCACACTATACAATGTACGGCTACTGACGCGGTCACAAATTTGCTATGGGAATTCTCTGTTCAGTGAATAAGGAGTAGAGAATCAGGGAGTAGCCACCCGAAGTGATGAGAATTCACTCAGTCAAATTCTCACTTTGATAAATAACCCCCTGAGGATCACAATTAACAACAATAACCAAAGTGAATGTCAATGAAGAATTTGGGTTAGAGTTTGGTGTTGTTTCAAATCATAGTCGAGGAGTACAGATATATCCAAAGAAAAAGGGATTTTTATATTTCTAAAGGAAACTAAATAATCAGAAAATTACCCACAAAGGATTATTTTAGGTTAATATGGATGAAAAAGAGGCCCATGGGAAATTTTAGCACTCACCCTTGAAGAGCCTTTTCGCCAAACCAATCACCCTTCCCTAAAGTGCGCAGAAATACCGGGTCCTCGCTTGGAGAATCTTCCCGTGTTACATTAACCTGTCGGAAATAAAAATAAATGTATTAATTGAACAATGCATGCTGGAAGTAGTTGCCTTAGGCCTATATCTTTAAAATAAAATGTTTCCTTTCTCTATTTATGTAACATTGATAAGCTGTGTACTTTACTGCTAGCGGATCTCTCTGTATACAAAATGATGATTTGTTTAAACTTTCTAATATTTGAATTGTAAGAAAGTTATGTTGCGTTAGAAAGTAATGAGGCCCCATTGTGTTAGATTTGTCTTAGATCTGGTACAATTGGTTTTCAATGAAACAAAAAAATTCTGAAGAAATCCGGCACTCCGAAGTGATGAGGGTAACCTTTATTGAAACTCCATTAAAATAGCGATGTTGGCCTAACATCGCTATTTTAATGGAGTTTCAATAAAGGTTTGAAAAATACTCCGGCACTCCCAATATAGTTAAAATTAATTTATTACACCACTTGGGTGTGAATTAAAAGCATCAATAAAGGTTACCCTCATCACTTCGGAGTGCCGGATTTCTTCAGAATTTTTTTGTTTCATGACCAAAACGTTTGTTTCCTGGCACCCTATCCATACTTTCATTTGGGATTGAGCGGTCATTTGGTTTTTCTCCTTTTCTTATACCTACAATTGGTTTTCAAGTTAGAAAAAATTCACCAACAAAAAATAGCCAGGTCTGAAAAAGTGTGGCCCCCAGCCTTACAGCTTCTATCTGAAAGCAAATAAAATGAAATAATAGTTCTTTTAAATAATTCTCTGTTAATAACTTCAGTAAATAACTGCTGCAGTGCTCTTTATCAATGCAAACATGACTTGGAATAGGAACTTTAAAAAAAACTGAAGGTTTGGAAATGATAGTATCATTTTAAGGCAATGAAAAGTGGGTACATGCCATTTCTAAATTCAGCATACTTTCCCTTTAATTAAAGGATCTACCTTCACCAGAATAGTAGTTTTCTTTTTAATTGACACATTAAAGTGCTTAGAGGCAACATGTGACAGGCACTTCATTCCCAGAGTATATTATTATTCTTTCAGTTTGCAAAACTTACCTTCCCTTTGCTGATGATGAAGAACGTGTCCCCTCGAGCGCCCTGCCTGATTATGTACTCTCCACCTTCATAGTGAGTCTACAAAAAAAATAAAATAAAGGGGAAAAAAGACAAGATGATCCTATTATCATTGTTTGAATTGTGTCCGCGCTGTCCGTCACAGTAAACCTTAGGAATGTGGTATATTTGAACTGCTACACTTTATTCAATCCAGCCATTTGTCACTGGAATACATGCATTCATCAGCTGAATCAGTTTACATTGGTTAAAAAAGAAAGAGAAGTCTGAACCTCTCTGAAACACAAACTCTAGCAGCCCTAAGCAACAAAATATTCCATTTGCAATTTACTGTGCACATCTGAGCTTCGGAAAGAAAATACAGATATTAGTCTGTAGATATCCTTTGGGGATGGAAAGGAAGTAATAAAAGATAACCTCTAAAGTGATTAATCTTCAGGCTTGCTACAAAAGAAAAAGCATGTTTTGGGCCACATTCATACTTATTTATTTTATTTGTTTTAGAAGGTTTGTTGGAAACTGAGTAGCCTAGTAGCTGTCCCATTAACAGCTCTGGAAATTGCATGCCCACGCATTCAGACAAATCCTTCTCACCCAGAAAACTTTCTCTTAGTGAGGAGGATGTTCGTCAGTTAAGCTAACACTCTTGCCCTTCGCACTTCTATGTGGCCAGAACCAGCTGCTAGTTTCGCTAGGGGCTGAGGATTTGCTTTGTAACTCTATAGAGATTTCTGGTGAAAACTGGAAAGTTCCTGGATAAGGTCACAGGCAAGAGTAGGAATCAGGACATAGTTATAATTGGAGAAGGAAATGGCATACAGGACATATTCCCAAGCTTTATGTCAAGAGTCCTTGTGCTCATGGAAGCCATATGGGAGTTGCACAGGGTAAACAAGTAAAGAAGAAAATTGGGAAAAAAATGGACCCAAAACATTGCCTTTGTTCAGTTTGTCAGAGAGCCTAGTGGGTTTCTGATAGTGGCATCCATGCTACTTACATTTCTGCAGCATCTCCAAACACAAGTGAAGACTTTGGTCATAACCAGATGTGCCCCTTCATTCTTGATGAGTACAGACACACCTACCTACAACTAAGCTCATTCTGAGTAACAAACCAGCTTTTGAGTCAAACCTAATGGTTAATATTTCAATAACTCCTCCATCTTTCCTAAAAAGTCCCCAGGTATTGGTGTGTGTGTGTGTGTGTGTGTGTGTGTGTGTGTGTGTGTGTGTGGGCCTGGAGTTAATACAAGTTATACTGCAAACAAACATAGTCTCTTACAATAGTGAACATTAAAACATCCTCCTCACAGCAGTTTTCTCTAACCGTGGTATTCCCAGGAGAAGCAAGCAAGCCCTACATCAAATCATACAACCATCACACCATAATATTTTCTGTAACATGCATTGATTGTCTTCCCAGATCTCTCTGTTCTTAATGTCATTGTAGGAAAAAAAATGATAAACTATATTAACCTTTTGTCTGGTTCATTATCTAGTAATACAATACAATACATCTAACAATTCCCATTTCATGTGGTCAAGCCTCTAATAAAATCCGTATATACCCTGATTTATGGACTTAATCCACTAATTTCCTGCTAACTACCTTGTTTTGAAGTTATCGCTGCTACTGAAAACATATATTATGTTATTTAACACCATCCATCTGTTTACTTTGCTTTGGGAAGTTGAGGCTGCATTATGACCTTGCATCTTAAAGCCAATGATATTTTGCATTTATTTTCTTATATAGCCTTTATATACAGTATATCTAAGCTCTATTTCTGTCTATACATTTGTAACGGATTTACTTGACCAGTCTGAATGACTTCTTTTAACTAGGATGTGTTTACTGACAGTGACAGTGGTATAATAATGGAAGAAAATTAAGACAAACGTGAATGAATTGGATGGCAACACAAAGCTCATTTTACCATTAAATTGGGACACAAAGTCATTATATTTATTCATTTTATATAGCGCTACAATATTATGCAGCGCTTTACAGAGATTCATCATTCACTTCAGTCCCTGCCCCATGGAGCTTACAATCGAGTTTTCCTACTCAGTCACATACACATGTATGTTTTTGGATTGTGGGAAGAAACCCACGCAAGTGTGGGGAGAACATACAAACTCCAGGGTGGATTTGAACCGAGGACCCTGCACTGCAAAGCAGCAGTGCTAACCACTTAGCCATCCTACTGCCCAAGTCATGCAAAGTGGAAGGCCTAAATACACCCCATAAACGGAAAAAAAATCCTACAACACTTGTAAAAACTTAAACCAGATATAGCACTCTTACAAGAAACACATTGGACATCCAAAGCCAAGAAAGTAATTAAAGATAATTGGATAAACAACAGTTATGAAGCATTATTTACCCAAAAAAGAAGAGGAGTTGTCACTTTAATTAGCAAATCTCTTAACTGTCAAATCATCAGTTCAATATCAGACTATGAAAAAAGATACCTTATACTAGATCTAAAAACCAATGGAAAAAAATATACCATAGTAAACATCTATGCACCAAACTTCCCCAGTCAGGAATTCTTCTACACACTATACAACAAATTAACAGCATGAAAGTTATCTGGCTTCCTCCTCCCCCACACTTGCTGGGGTGGGGGAGGAACAGATCGTGGCAGTAGGGAAGCAAAATATTATATATTTCAGGCGGGAATATCATCCTATAGGATGCTCCCACAGTACAACTCTGCTTCAAGGGGTGGAGAAATATATATAGGAAGCCTTACTGGAGAGGAGTGCCAGTCTGTGGAGCTGAGAAGCAGGAGAAGTTTGCCAAGTTTGGAGAAGGTTTTGTCTGTGGAATTTCCAGCATGGATTCCCTGGTGTCCCAAATTAAACAAGCCATCTCACAAAAAAGGCACAGAGTGGCTTAAAGAATTATTGGCTGCACCTGAAGCCCCAACTAGGAGTGCAGTACCTGAAGCCCCAGCTAGGAGAACAAGATGCTCTCGCCCTCCAGCAAGGCTCAGCCCTAGCACCAGAAATGAGACTAAGCACAAGAGAATGCAGCAGAGGCAGGCAAGCAGCAGCCCCTTACCTAATACAGCCCCTAGACAGTCGCGGGCGTAAATCCTCCTAGGCATGCAGTCGGATTTTCAGTGGAGGTTATTATTGGCGCTGACATGGCTGGATTGGTTATTGGTGAGTTATGGATATTATGGGTGAGCGCCAGCAGCCCACGGTTTTGGCCCTATGCCCAGGTAGTCTGAGACTCCTGTTTGAGTTGGTTTTATTTCATGCCGGTTGCGCAGGCAACCACTGGCATACTGCATTGATTGTTGTGAATTTATAATAAAACTGTGGCCAACCTTCTACCAATGCTACTGTGTATGTCTCATTTTTTAATCTTAAGTTAAGTTAAAGGGGTTAGTTATCAAGGGGTCTTCCCGTTAGGCTGCCAAGTTATCTGGCTTTCTCCTCCCCCCACTTGCTGGGGTGGGGGAGGAACAGATCGTGGCAGTAGGGAAGCAAAATATTATATATTTCAGGCGGGAATATCATCCTATAGGATGCTCCCAGGGTACAATTCTGCTTCAAGGGGTGGAGAAATATATATAGGAAGCCTTACTGGAGAGGAATGCCAGTTTGTGGAGCTGAGAAGCAAGAGAAGTTTCCCACCCTCCCCTGTTTTAAGAGATTCGTTAAGAATACTTAATTGTTAAGGTCATTCAAGATATATTCATGTGAGATGTGTTTAATAAAAAAAAAAAAATTAATAATACAAATTTATAAGGTATATCTTTGTTGTTATTGTACGTTGTCACAGCTTTGAGGTTATTATTGGCACTGACATGGCTCGATTGGTTATTGGTGAGTTATGGCTATTATGGGTGAGCGCCAGCAGCCCACGGTTTTGGCCCTTTGCCCAGGTAGTCTTAGACTCCTGTTTGAGTTGGTTTTATTTTGTGCCGGTTGCGCGGGCAACCGCTGTCATACTGCATTGATTGTTGTGAATTTATAATAAAGCTGTGGCCAACCTTCTACCAATGCTACTGTGTATAGTATGTCTCATTTATTAATCTTAAATTAAGTTAAAGGGGTTAGTTATCAAGGGGTCTTCCCGTTAGGCTGCCAAACATTTGAAATGATCATAGGAGGAGATTTTAACACAGTGCAAAACAAATTAAAAATGAAAATCAAACCAATTGCTGAATGGACAATATTTGGAATATATAATGAAGAATCACACCAAAGCCTAACAAAAAATATCAAAGCACTGCTGATTAAAATTGCAGCCACAACAAAAAAAGTATACTCGCAAATTGGATACAAACGACTCCCCCTCCACTAAAAGCAACCTACAAAAGAATTCAATTGCTCTTCAAAAATGGATTGGCTCAACTCCCTTATAGCCAAAGAAAACAACACAAAAACGTTCTTTGAAGTAAGGAAACCCTACATCAATACACTTCCCAATGGAACCAAAAATATCTTAAAGACACAATTTCAATATACATCATGATACACATCAAAAATTCTAACTGGTAAACCCTCCTGTTACAATCTAACGCTTTCAAACTGAATGAATACTGGGGAAAAGGCAGAAAGAAAAAGAGAAAATAATAAAAAAATAATATACAACTTTGACACAAGCTGATATGTTCACATTTATTAAATACTCAAACCAAATTTACAATGCATATCCCAGAATAACAATCACCAGATTCATAGGTTAAAGAAAACTAAATGATTACCAATTTATAAGGTAAATATGTATAAGCAAAATATATATTTCTAAACATTGTTTTTGGTATAAATAATGGAAACAGATAAAGTTATTTTTGACTAATGTTATGTTCTTTTATGATGCCATAATAAAATAATTTTGAAAAAAAAAAAAACTTGGGACATGATGAAGGTTTAGGACAATTGTGGTGTTTAGCCAATAGCAGTGAACAATTTTATCCATCAGTCATTTCAAAACTTCAACTCCTAGCAGCCCTCAAGTAGTAAACCAGGCTCAGGAATGCTCAGGGGGTTATTGACTAAAGTCCAAAATTGTTGCGTAAAGGTGTGAATTCACCAGCTAAAGATGGCCGCCATAGACTGTTACTGTCGCAGTCTCAACTTCATTATGGAAATATTGTTGCAGTGGCAACTTTTCTATGGGAATACTGTTGTGACTTTAAAATTGTTGCGGTCATGGATTTTCTGTGTGAATCCACTGTTTGAGAATTTGGCAGTGAATTCTTATTTTAGTCAATAACCTCCTTGAGAGTTGTAGTTGTACAGTAACTAGATAACAAGGTGTGCCTGTCCCAGCTGTCTTTGGTAGGGTTGTGATTTGCAGAAATTCACTTCCAGTCTGTGTCACATCAGATGCCCATTTACAGCTCACAGCCTGTTTAGCCTTATATTAACTTGATGCATAAGTTATGAGTCAGATGACTGTCTGACAACGCAGTACTAGAGGATCATTTTGTAAACATTAAAATTATTCCTAATTTGGAAGTTATAGAAAAATGGTTTTGTAAACGCGAGCAGATATTGCTGTAAGACATCAATACTTGAGCGCTGTGTACGTTCAGAGCTTCCTAGTTGAATCCTTCACTGCTGACATCACTCATGACATCAGGGCGACAGGGAGTCGCTTAGAACAAATAAGAGCCAGGCATGTACCAAAAGCATGAGTATCAGGTATGAACTGCACTGAACAGAATGCCTTTTTGAATAGGCCACTTTGACACATTCCGACACTTGATAAATATTTAAAAGTCACACACATACACACACAAAGTGATGCAAGGAGGTGTAACCGTGACAGCTCCACCCCTTATAGTAACTCCTCTGACTGCAATATATTAGAAACTTTCTACTATATTGCAAGAAACATTCATGTTGTGTAACATATATTGAAAACTGAGTAAAACTACCTGCACAGAGCATTCAAATCAATTGTATTGAGGCGAGATTAATTGTATTAGGAATTATTGGGAGTTATGTATAAATTGGTGAGATTAGCAAAGAAGGTGCAAAGAAGTAACTGCTACTCATTTCAATACCAGAATCGGGAACATTGCAACATTTTACATACAACCCTTGTAATCTGCAACTCTAACATTATGTTCAGTTTAAAATAACTTGTATTCCAAGCACTAGTCTATTTCTTTATTTTGCTTGGCATCCTATATCACAGCCCTGTTCATCACAGTGACAGTACGTGCGTGTTTCATCTTTCGTACAGAATTGGGCACAGGTGAAAATGTCCTACAGGGAACATCACTGCTCAACTTCAAGAGGAAATTTAGAAGCATAGTAATGTCAATTAAACTCCATTTTTTTTTTCAACTCATCCACCTGAATGACACCACCAGTAAAATGATCTGTGCAGTCAAAGGCAAGACGGTTAAAGCTGTACAAATTCATTTTCCCTCCTTGAAAAAAAATAAATATTAGAGATGAAATATGGGAAAACCCAAGAGAGGTAAGTATGACAGTAACACATGCCTGAATTTATGCTGATATCTCCCAGGCAATTTAAAAGAGAGCTTCGAGCACATATGGAATAGAATCCTGAACAGTGGTGGTGAGTCAACTTCACACATTGCTGAACATCTGATGAAATAAACACATCTGGCATGGATTGATAGGAAACCACATATAGTTTTCTAGCTTTATAAAACTTATATTCTCTGGACATATAACACTCCTGGTTTATAAGGAAATAGTTCTAATAATAATGATAATAAACTGGACTGTGCCGGCTGAATTACAACTTACTGATTGACAGATGTTTAAAGGAACAAAATTAAAAAAACATTTAATTATTTATGTTAATTACTAACTTTTATTAAATGCATTGTATTATAGATTTAAAAAAACAATTCTCACCTGTGAAGAAGTGCTGTACAGTACTTCAGTGTTGTAGACTCCATCTTCATTCTATGCCGGCGACTCTACGGCATCCCGAGTCTCCAGATCCCTTCTAAGATGCGCAGTCCTCTATAGTCGCGCTGATAGTCATTCCCTGCACCAGCATTTCCTATTTCACATGGGAGAGCGTGCACGTCATCAAGAGAGGACACATTGATCACATGGGGCTTCATTATGGAGAGGGCTGCGCATCTTAGAAGGAATCTGGATACTCAGGATGCCATAGAGTCGCCGGCAGAGAATGAAGATGGAGTCTACAACACGGAAGTACTGTACAGCACTTCTTTACAAGTAAGATTTTTTTTTTTAAATCTATAATAAAATGCATTTAATAAAAGTTAGTAATTAACATAAATAATTAAATGGGGGTTTTTTTTAGCCATATTGTTCCTTTAAATTACATTTGGTGGAATAATTTTGTTTAGGATTCCAACAAAACTCAGGATGGCAGATTGCACACCCCTTATGTAACAGTGGTCAGGAAAAGGAAATGGTATTAATCCATTTCCTTATATTTAATTAATATTAATTATATTAATTGTGACATAGCTCCATCTAGTGGCAATAGAGAGTAGTTACATTATGAGTGTTATACATATATGGATATAGCTAGGAGGTGTGCCCTCCAGAATGGATAGAAGTCAGTGGTCAGGAAGTAAAGAGGTCTTTGTCCTAGGGCCTCCATTAAGCTGGGTGGAGGATCACTGCAGACAGCTAAAGGTTGAGTTTTTTAAGTTGACAGTGAACTTCTGCTAATTCCACTCCAAAACTGTGAATTAGCATGAATTCATGATGATTTAGATCATCAAAATCAATTCACTGATCTCTTTAAGTAAAATTGAGCTTAAAACTTAAAATTAAATGGGAGCTAAAGTTTGACTAGCTAAAATCAACACTAAGTAAGCCAGCTGGCCAACCTTATAGTTGCCAGAGTCATTTAATTTCAAGCCAAAATGGAAAAGATTATTAGCTCAGGCAGCATTGTTTCGAAGCCCGCCCCCTCAGCCATCTGATCTGTAAGCTACTCTGATAGGCTAAGCATAGCTCACACCTGCTCAGAACATGTCTGCACCATAGCCATAACACAAAGAGTGGGGGATCAGTCCTAAATCCTTGCAAAACCATGTTCTTTCTTTCAGTATTGCTGAATCGGATTCCTGACTAATTGAAGCTCCAAATCACCAGGAAATTCTTCCAATTGGATCATCCATTTTATTATATTTTTATTTGGATATTTAGGTAGCTCTCATGGTTATGGAAGTGCTCTGGCGAAACAGGGAAGTATATCAGCTTAACTGATTTCTGTAGACTGATTGACTTAAACACAGCCTTGCTCCACCTTTGAAGATGATGGGAGTTGACGAGACCAGGGCCGGGCCAAAGAATATGCGGCCGCCTAGGGAGCCGCTGGAGGGGGATGCTATCTTGGTGCTAGCCTCCTTCCTTTCCCCTGTCCTACCTAGCTCCTCCATGGCTGGCTCTGTCTGCCTAGCCTAGCGCTACAGTGTTCCTCCTCCCAGCAATTATGTAACTTCCTGTAATCAGCAGGAAGTTGAACCATTTCTGGGGAGAGGAATGGTATAGTGCTCAGCTCTACAACAGGTAGAGCTACCATGGAGGAGGTAGGTAGGAACAGGGACAATGAGGGGGGTGAGCACCAAGATAGCGACCCCTCCTTCAGAGGGTAGGAAGAAGGGGGCAGCACAGTGTAGGGAATGCGGGGTGTTGTGGGGCAGGTAGCTCAGGGGAATGGGGGAAGGAAAGCAGCATGGAGGGGGCATCAGGGAAAGGAGAGCAGTATGGAGGGGGGCAGCAGGGAAAGGAGAGCAGCATGGAAGGGAGCAGCATGGGAAGGAAATCAGCAAGTGAAGGAAATCAGCAGGGGAAGGAAAGAAGCAGGGATGGACGCCTGCACTCTGCTAGTACTTATATGCAGAGGTGGTGATGATCTGATTA
>WMED01004629.1:0-20483 GCA_019650415.1 Pipa parva
ACTGCTTTGCACATTTTTATGTAGTGAACATTCCCATACTGCTTTGCACATTTTTATGTATGGCTTTCAGAAATATAAAATAGAAGCATATTCCGTGTGTAATCTCTCATTTACACTTACAAAAAAGTGGGGAGACTGGCTAAACCTACAAAGTGTCATTATCTTTTGCTTTGTTTGTTTGTTTTCCACCATAAAACACCATTTTTTCCAGAATGAAATGCCAACTGCAGTAGAATTGACTCTAGCGCCATTTCTTTACATATCACTCTAAACAGTCACAAATCGAATAAAATTTTGTTTTAAAAGGTTTTTTATGAAGCACATTTTTAGTTTAATTAAACATGAACATTTTACTCAGCTTATTCTAAAACAAACAAAAAAAAGAATTGGATTTCTCATTAATAAATTATAATTATAATAAATTAAAATGACATATGACATTATTGGAGAACGTTAGGCGACAAGAAACTAGCAAATGAAAAGTCTGAGTAAAGTGTACATAAATAAAATCACGTTTAATTCAGAACTGGTCACGTGTTGGGTAATCTTGGCTTTTTCTTTCATCGGTGTGGACTAGGAATATCAAGACTTTTTTTTATTTAGGTGGCTGGAATTACAAATCAACCATAAACCACAACATTTCAAAATTCTAAAGTTGTCTTACTAAGTTCTAGCATATTTGAAGTAATAAAGTTTGAAGAGTTTCATTTTTTTTTTTGTATGAATAAAGCCAAGATTACACTTGTGGAGAACCAGCATATAAAAGGAAATGTCCACCTTAACCTCCATCATAGAGAGACCCAATAGTGCAGAAGTAAGGAACAGATGAGAAGAACTCCTGATTGAAATAAGGTCTTTAATCTTACTAGTATGACTTCATGCAAGAGCACCCAACCCTTTTGCTAAAAGATCATGCATCCAAGAAACCTTAAAAGCACTTTACCTGGAAGTTTCCACCACTCCTTAAGGCAAGCTCTTAGAAGCCATTATCTATACCACAAACATGAATGTGTAGGTCAATGTAGTAGCAAAAACTTAGAAATATCTGCACAAACAACCAATTCATAATGTATTATATGACTATTAAATATGTACTATATGACTTGTTGATTTCAGTTTTAATTGTCTATCTAGCATACTGTTTTTCTGTTTCAACCCAGAAAAACTTTCCTAGATAAAAATGTGAAGTCCACTCAAAAAAATATATAAATTAGATTATATTCCAATTTTTATAAAGCACTATACAGAAAATGTTCCCTTGAAATTGTGCTAAGGTTTTTCCTTGGTTAGGAAAAAACTGCTGTTCCCGCGGTACTTCTATCCTTCTACCAATTGTAAACCAATACATCCAAACAGAGAGGGAAATTAGCAGGCACGGTAGGGAACTACCAAATATATTTATTAAGATGCATCACAATCAACTTATTTGGTGGGGTCACTACCTTGCCTGCTGTTTTCCCTCTCTGTTTGGATATTTTGAATTTTTACAAAGAATACAGCTTTTAAAAGGGATTAAAATTTGCAATATGTAAGCAAGTTCAGACAACTTAGATTTAATTATATAACAGAGTTAATAATAGACCCTGGCTTTCAGAAATGTGAGCATAACATTATCTATTTACTAAAACTGACAGTACTAATAACAATGCATAGTGTATGAGTTGAAAGGACGCCATCAGAAATCACAAGGCCCACCACTATATAAAAAATGGACCCCCTAACAGGTTTCATACCCCCATTTAATGCCACTAACTTCCCAGGCCATTAGTTGTATTCATACCCTACATATCATTGTGTGACTGTGTCTACCTGGTCATTCATTCATGTTAATAGAGACTGTTAACTTTAATGTCAGTGTGATTTAGCTCTACATGAACCTCTTTGACAAAATTCTTTATTTTGTTTATAAGTGGTTACTAGGGTGTTGCCTCCTTCCCAAAGTGGTATCTAGACATTCAAAGCTCAGCATAAGTAAGTGAGAACTGAAAGCTTTACTTGGTTATGGTATAATAAAGCAGGCATTTCTTGAGCTAAAATCATGTATAGATAAGGTAAGCTGCTTACCTGCATTGCTGATCCTTTTAAAAAATGATCTAGAGCTGGACTTGGACTTTGATGTCCAGGAGGTTGAATTTGACCCAATAGAGCTAGAAGATAGGGATTTCCCAAAGTTGTCAGAGCTAACCTTCTTTGTATTGTTTGTTGCTGTTTTACTCCAGTCTGAAAAAAAAGCAAAATTAAGAAAAATAAGGCATAAATACCATTTTATAATATAGATATTAACATTTGCAGAGAACAGCTTGTCCATACTATCTGTATAGTTCCAAATAGTGTTTATTTTCTTCTTTTAGTAAAATGAAGTGTATTAAAGAGAAGGCGCTTCCATTCTAGAAATAGGATATATTTTGCAGTATAGTATTTTTTTAACATCTGTTTTACTACTGATCATTTTTAGTCAATGATTTTTTAATGCCAGAGCCAGGAAAAATCAATTATATTCAGGTTGGTAATATGACGGTATGGGCTTATTCAAATGTCACCTGTGCTAATGGTAATTTTCAATTTAGCTTAACAAGGGATCCATATGTGGGTGAAATTTATTAAACTCGGAAAAGCCGTTTGCGCTTTTCTGAGTTTAATAACTCGGGAGAATGCTTTGAAGTTTCTCCAGATAATTAACATTTGTACCCACAAAGAAAGAAAAATATATTCAAAATAATATCATATCAGGAATTCAATTTCAAGGATGATGTTTTTGCCAAAACTGGGTAGAAATAACATACTAAAGCCAATATTTTTTTTTCTATTTCTGGTTCTTTGAAGAAACACTAAAAGCTCATAGATTAGCCTTACCAAGAGCAGCCTAATTACCAAAGACCCACTACTATTTAACTTTTCTAGCATCAAATATCAGTCAGTACATGTCAGGCAGAGCAATCATTACATATCCATTTAGGCTTGTTGAGATCTTGACCCCAGGTACTGACGTCAAGCAATGAAGTTTGGGTCCGACATCATCGCGTCACGTCACGATATTTGGGCACAACGTCATCACGTACGCATGTCACGTGATGACGTTCAGGCCCGACATCACTGTGCAGAAACCCTTATATAAAGGAATCTGCGCTTTCTTACGGATTCACAACATGTTTGCAACCCCTGTGGGAGTGGTGTTCAACCCCCAAAGGGGTTGCAACCCACACGTTGAGAACCACTGACTTAGGCAATTTGGCACCTCCCTGTATCTGTGCCCCAGGCAATACTTGCCTCTGCCTACTCAAATCTCCACCTTTGTAATGAAGTATTAATGAAGTTATAAACCCTAATGGATGTGCTTAATGTCTTCTACTAAGATACACAACTGAAAGGCATTTCATGATAAAAAGATAAATTCATACCTGAATTATCTGGTAGTCGAAGTTTACCACAACAAAGATGTCGTCTCCATTGTTTTTGTACATTTTCCTTCAATGCACAGTGGAACACAAATATAAACAAGCCTGTCACAAAAACAATTTATAGAAATTATTTGACAGAACTGATGGATAATGTACTTTTATTATCACATTGCATTCTAAGACAATTTATTTGACGCACTGATTAAAAAGCGAATGATAAATAAAGCATATTCATAATTATATCAAACACACATACTGAGCCATAGAGACTGCAGTATAAGCAGGAACCTCACTTAATTTTAAATGTCTTAATATTATCCAAATCTTTTGTCATAAAATAAACAGAGCTGCTCCATTTTACATATTTGACCTTTTCTCTTATTATATCCTATATTCTTTTAGGGAAGTAAGCATGAGGTGTCTTTCATCTACTACACTAAGGGCCTTATTGACTAAAAGATGAATTCACCTGTTGAATTCACTTCGCTACAATTCGAGTCACATCACTAAAATATTTGTAAATTCACCTCTCTTTATTGCTGAAGCTGCGGATAGATTTGTCAAACAGGTGGACTGCCACAGACCCAGTCACATGCATAGTCTGGCAAAGTCAGTCAAATAGAAGTAGGATGTAAAGTCATGTTGAGTGATGTGAATTCACCCAATGAAGGGCAGTGACATCATTCTCTCCATATTCCACTAACTGTATATAAGTGATTAATACATCTATGTCTATGTCACCTTGTCTCTAGTTCATGTTAAGTAGTAGACTTTAGTGCAAGTAGTAGACTTCAGTCGCAATCGCTACTTTTGAATGAATAGTTGCCTTATGCCACACTGGAGCCCTGCCATCAACCCCCCAATTCACCACGCCTTGTCAAATTCGCCACTGTGACAGACTCCGCTGCTTATTCAATAATCAAATTACCAGTGCACACAGAGTGATGCATAGTGCTCCGTAAAATTGTGGCTATCACTGAGTTTCATCAATAAGTGAACATGGAGAAGTGGCGAACAGATGCGAATTCAGAGATATACACGACAAGTCGGCCTTTAGTCAATGAGGCCATCAGTTTCCTTGTTTGATTGTTGCATCTTCAGTTTTCAATGTCGCCCTTTTTTATGCTTATTCAAAAATCTTCAAAAGAGCATTTTGAAACCCCAACCTGCTTTAGAATCTTTGGCTGGGAGGGACCTTGCTAATAACCTTGTGTCTTATTGCTGTTTTCATCCTTACAATGGTATATGACCTATGACATCTTCCGCAACCTCAGCTTTTGTTTAGTAATGTTTTAAATGTATTTAAATTTATTTTTCCTCAATACATATTGATTGCAGAAAGCAAGAAGTGTAAACACTGATTTTACACTTAACATACAGTATAAGCTATTGTAAGAAATATAACATGCATATGAAATGATCACTTGTAACTGTAACTGGTTAATCGTACACCTGACTGCAATCCTACAAAATCCCTGACTGGGTAACCATGCCTAATAGATTTGATGCTGTTTTGAAGGTTGGCAACACTAAGGCCCTTATTCACCAATGTGCGAAGTGAGCCGCGATGTGTTCGACTCACTTCACACATTGTATTATGCGCATGCTGATGTCCTGTACGCGGACACCAGCATGCGCATTAAAGGGATTCCCCTCCCGGCGAGAGCACTCGAGTCTCCTCGCCGGGAGGGGAATCCCTTTAATGCACATGCTGGTGTCCGCGTACAGGACATCAGCATGCGCATAATACAATGTGCGAAGTGAATCGAACACATCGCGGTTCACTTCGCACATTGGTGAATAAGGGCCTAAACGTTAGTTTTATTTCTCTTTTGTTAATTCACTTTGCTTGTTATTAATTGATAAAAAAATAATAAAAACCTTTACACTTATTTCTGTAGTCATTGTTACTTTCCAATGCTTTTACACACTTGCTTAAAACTTTTGAACTGTACTATATATTTATAGTCGTATTGGAAACTCTCATTTTACACCAGTTAGTCCAGTCCCTTTGACCATGCAGGGTCCAGTGATTCAAATCCCAATGGACTTTGCATTGAGTATGTTCAATCAGAAGCAGATGCACTAGGCATTCTAAACAGCACAGTTGTTGTTAAACTGTTAAATGGACGGTTATAGTAATGCCTTAATAAAGATGTTTTATAAAATGTATGCAATATGTATAAATTATGTTAGTTACAAACATGAATAACACAGCATAGCAAAATACTGCAATTGCCAATGTGCCATCTAGGAGAAGGATATAACACACAGATAAGGAAAAAGCTCACTAACACAACATGTAGGAATACAAGGGAATACATGCATGTGATAGTTTCTTGTTTGTTAGTTACAATGCGTTTTTTTTTTCCCATCATTTGACTGCATGTTAGCTCTGTCTCATATTATAAGAACAGATTCTGCCACCTCAGAAAATGACCAATTCATTATGCATGCAGATGAAGCTGAGTGCAATAAAGTTTATAGACAAATCCATATGGTGTTGAGAAGAACTTTATATTGTGTATACTGTACCTTGCAGTGAGTTGAAAATGGTAAACAGGTACATGAATGCAAGTTTCAGAGGACCCCATGCAAAAAAAGCAAACCCCCAGGTCATTCCTAGAAGGAACGTGAGGCTGATGACACTACGTAGGTTTCTCAGGATCTCTTCTCGCATGGATCGATTGGTTCTTTTCCCATTTCTTCCACAAATCTGTACCATTACCACTATAAACATGGCTATGTTCATCAGGAACATGATCGCAAAGTAGGCAACACAGGTCACATAGAAAACAACATTGTCTTTAATCCAGCAGCTAGGAAACAAAACCATTTACATTATCAAAATGTTGCTCACCGTTTCATCAGGTTTTATGTCAATATCATTAAACATATGTTTTAAAATCATTGCTACTTACAATTCAACTCCTCCATTGCTTTGACTTTCTCCACCATAATAGCTACTTCCATAAGCACTGTCTGCATGTGTTATTGCAAGGACCAAAGCAACAATTATAGCAGGTAAACCTGTAACACAAATACATAATGACAGCAAAGCTTTGATATGCTGCTAAAACAATACAAAAGAGCTTAGAATGGGTACAGTGAAAATGATTAAAGGACAAGTCAAACAAGAAAAAGCAATGTACGAGTGAAGGCTGATTCCCATGTTACAATGCTTCACACTGGTATGCCCAGTGACATGTAACATGGCAATGCTTGGTGCTCAATCTTTGATGCTCCAGTTTCATCATCCATTCCAATTCCAATGCTTCAGTTTCAGTATTTTTAATTTACTAACCATAAAAGGGATGCAATTAACTAATTGGGGGATTCAGAAATGTTACTCTTTCACTCTTACAAGGCAAAACAGTTTACAATGCTTTTATTAAAAATATGTATCTGTACAAGGCAAAATAGCTTACAATGATTTTATTAAATGATATTATATAAATATATTATATCAGCCTGAAAAGACTTACCCCAACCAATGATGCAGAACTTTAATATATATCTCCGGATGTATGTGTTGAAGACCTTAACCAGAGCAATGTACATGTGCACAGCCTCCAATCCCATCCATGTGAATGTAGCTAACAAAAAGAAATGCAACAGAGCAGCCATCGCTATGCAGAGTGCATTGATACCAAAGGATGCAATCCAACCATCCAAAAGAAAGAGAAGGTTGAGAAAGAGCGCTGCAGTGCTTAGGTTCATAAGGATTTTGGACGGGTAGTCACGTCTGATTTTTCTAGGGAAAAAAAAAACAATCTACTTATAATCCTGTATTCATTGAACTAAACCCCAAATAATCTGAACCAATATAAAATACATACTCAAAAGCAGTGTACGTCAGAATTGTGGCAGCTGTACAAATTGCTGATATTCCACAGCCAATGTATGTTATAAAAGTCAGAACTCTTAAATTTTGTGAATCAATATTTTGTGCCGTCCGATCAAGATCCTGTAGGAAATAAGGTTTAACATATTACATCTCTGTGGCTAAATACTGATGATATTTCATTCTCTATAAAGATCAAAAGGTATAATAAGGTAACAGATAATAACAGTACAAAAGGAAAAAAAAATACATGAAATGACATTTAATTAAGTTGGAAAAGCATGTTATGTGTTTGCTGGGTGGGTCTATAATGTCTGGTTCTACTTCAATAGGAGTCACCATGGAACTCTGTGTGCAGATGCATATTAAATGTTGTTGATTGTATGTATAATTTTATTTATAAAGCCCCACAAATTTACCCAGCGCTCTATAATTCCACAATACAAATATAAAACAGACATGGGAGAAGTGCATTAAAACAATACAAGTACAATATCACAAGGATACTTCAATTTAAGTGCCAGGTTGTGGTTGACACAAGAGGTTGGAGGTCCCTGCTGTGTAGAGCTTACAGTCTAAATGGGAAGAAGACTTTCATACACAGATAGAAGGGTAATAAGAGTTGCATCAATGTGCTGAAACACAGGTCAATAAATACAAATATTAAGCATAAATAAGTAAATAAAATATATACATAAAAATCAGTGATAAATATCAGTGCTAGTGCTCCAAAAGGTAGGACTTCAGTTTGGTAATCTGGCAGAAAAATTTAGAACAGATTGGAGCGGGGAGAGGTGGGAAGCTGGAAGGCCAGACAGAAGAACACTGCAATAGTCCAAGTGGAATAGGACAAGAGCATGCATAAGGGTGTTAGCAGTAGAACAAGAGAGAAAGGGGTGGATCTTGGCTATGTTGCGAAGGAAAACTCGACAGGTTTCGACAGTGGAAGAGATGTGTTTAGAGAAGAAAAGTGCAGAGTCAAAAGTACATACAGAGGTTACAGGGTTGATGATCGCACCATCTACTAGAATGGAAAAGGTAGGAGCAGGTCCAGGTTTGGGTGGAAAGATAATCAATTCCGTTTTAACGAGATCTAATTTCAGGAGATTGCCAGGACCAGCTGGAAATTTGAGTCTGTATTTCAGGTGTTAGTACAGGAGTGGATAAGTAAATGTGGGTATCATCTGAATACAAGTGATACTGAAGACCAAATGAATTGATGATATCACCCAAGGAAAGAGTGTACAGGGAGAACAGGAGGGAGCCAAGGACAGAGCCTTGGGGCACTCTTATCCTAAGTGGGACAGGAGAAGAGGTGTCATTAGTATGGGAGACAAAAAAGAATGATCAGAAAAATAGCTAAAATACAGCTTGATTACAGACCCCAAGCGCATGGAGAATTTGAATAAGAAGGGAGTGATCGACAGTGTCAAATGCAGATGATAGGCCTAGGAGAATAAGAACAGAAAAGTGATCCTTAGCTTTGGCAACCTGGAGATCATTTGCAAGTTTACACTCTACAGTCTCTGTAGAGTGGACCGGCCTAAATCCAGACTGCAGAGGGTCCAGGAGATGTTGTGCATGCAGATAGTTACTAAGACAGGTACAGGCAAGGCATTCTAGAAGTTTAGAAGCCAGAGGCAAGAGAGAAACAGGACCATAGTTAGTGAGGTATGCAGAGTCCAGTGTAGCTTTTTTAAGGATGTGTTTAATACAGGCCTTTTTAAATGAAGAAAGAAAAGTTTCAGAGGATAGGAAAGAGTTGAACAGGTGCTGGCACAAGGACTAAATCACAACACTTAATTAAAGAAGAAGGCATGAGGCCAAGCAAGCATGTAGTGATATAGGAGGAAGAGAGAAGTTGAGAAACCTCAGACTGGATAGCAGGAGGAAAAATTCTGAAATTCAGATGGGGATGTAGGTAGAATAATATCTGTGTCATCAGGAGGAGCAGCAATCTGGTTGCACATATTATCAATTTTATTTGGAAAGAAGTCAGCCAAATCTTGTGGGGAGTGTGGGCGGTTTGCATGCCTGAGGGTAAGATACCTTTAGAGAAGAGTTATACAATGGCTAAATAATTAGCATATTCATTAGTACAAAAAAAATTATTGGTGTCAATATTCTTGGTGAGTTTGTTTAAGAAAAAGAAGCCTACAAGGCAGAGTTTGGAGCCAGCTAAGGTTTATCCAATTTGGTCATTCGGAACGCATTAAAGTTTCTGATTGGTTATTTAGCATTATCCAGCCTGTCAGTCAATTCCTTAACTCAAGATTCCAAACTGAACTGCTAAAGAGAAAGTTGCTGAGAGAGGGAAGCAGCTTCAGTAACAAACTGGTGCTAAATTGTGAAGGGTGGAAATAAATAAATAATTTATAAATTATAATTTATTAAATAATTTATTTTACAGTGCCAAACAGTCAGAAAATAACTATTGGTGCCTAAACTGTTTCTTTAATAACAAAACCAACCCAGCTGCATCTGTATTTATCTACCTAGTATCTAGCACTGGAAAATGACAGTGGCAGCTGTTCCTTTACATAGGCCACATAAAGTGTGTGTGGGGGTGGGGGGTGTAAATAGGGTTATAAACAAACCAAACAATCCCTCTTGTACTTCCATAGCCATGGACATCTAATAGGATGTTTATGGTTCCTTTTACACCTTATTCACTGGAGTTCTTACAAAACACATAAATAGCTTCCCCCCCACACACACATACTCCTTGATCCAAAGTTCCTGTTAAAAGTTTATAGTGAGTGTGCACTGTTCGCTACTGCAAACATCCTCCTCACACTCACTGAGTTAAAGTGAATGTAGTCAATATATCAGAGTCCATCTGTAGAAGCACTACATTAAAAACATTACTATGCTAAATTCAAATAGGAAATTCACCCTAGCATACCCTAAAGTTTCTGATTGGTTGCTATTGGTTACAAAACCTCAGTTATTGGTTAATGTACTTCATTTTCTCTGGTGGTTCTGATGCTGCCAATGTACTAGGCCATTTTTTGCTGATCATGGAACAAGCTTTTATAAACAACAGAAACCATTTTCACTCATGAGTGTTTTAGAAGAGTTCTATATATAACTAATGATTTCTGTGTATATAACTATTGATTTCTGTGTATGATTAAACAGAATTGATTTTTACTGTCTCTTTATGTCCAGGTCTTGTGGCAGAGCCTTTTCCTGGATCTGAATGGAAAACCATGATACGTTTATATGATATTATCACTTAGTAAATAGAATCATATTTGAGATAACAGAGTTTATTTATAAACTATGTGTTTCTGTATCTGCTAGAGTGATGTTCCTGGGTACAATTTTTATCTGTGTTTAACCTTTGTTATATCAATCTGTCCTGCCATGCTATTTTATTAAGCTTACACAAGCAACTGACAGTCCGGTCGAACAAGATACTATCTCCACTTAATTGGATCCTTGCCATTTACCTTGAATAAACTGTTATTGTTTTGTATTGTTCTTTTGTGTATTTATAAGACTGCAGGCAATTAAACCTTACATTATTACTGTGCATCGTGGATTTATTGTATTTCCTGCCTTCTTTGATAAAAAAAAAATAATAATTTCTACAGTAGTTTAAAACAGGCGACCTATACACCATAGCAAATTATTTTTATAATTATATACTATGGTTTAACATCTCAGTACAGTAAGAAATGTACAAGTAGCTTGGACTTAGTTTATGATTAAGCACACTGAGTATATGTCAGATCCAGCTAATGATTGTAACTGTTTTTACTAATATAGGGATGCAAAGAGAGACAACTTATGTGTAAAGCATTTGTTCCCTTTAATCACTTATGTCACACCCTGCATATTTTTTTACGTACCATCAGTATTGCAAAATTTGTGAGATGATTGCACAAACAGACAGTCTGATTCACATTGGATTCATTTTTCATCACAGTGCAGCCATATGAGTTCCAGCCACCTTTCCCACCTGCAAATATGTCAGATAAACAGTAAATGAAAAAAGTAACTTTTCTATTGCAGAGTCATTTGCTTAAATATTCCTTAAATCTTATTTAGGCATTGTTCTCCTGTGGTTCATTCTAGTTTATTTTCTTTTTCAAGCACTGGATAATATAAAACTAGGAGTAGAATAACACAGAAACAAGCGTATGAATAAACACGATTAGTGGCCCAAATGCCACCTGTAAAAATAGCCTTTTTGTTAGTTGTCATTGTTGTGCCTGGTAATATTAGCCTGTGCGGGGGGAGACTTGGTGTATGAGGCACAGAGCATGGAACAGCCTGTGCTTTTCCCTACAGTCTTCTGTGCTTCTCCAGTTCTACACACACAAATCATTCTTACAGAAAAGCATGTCCCAAGGTACTAGTTATCAAGTCCCTTTGTTTCAGTATTCAGAAGCCTACATCTGACTATCTTGCTAACCCCACCCCCACTCCCCATTTGCCAAGTTGACTTGGACCACCACAGCAGTACCCCCAGTTGGTGGCCCTGGGCTCTGTGTATTGACTAGAGAATTGACAGTGGGTACAGTACTAACTGGTGAAAAAATGTTATGGTGGGCAATCTACAGTACCCCCAGTTGGTGGCCCTGGGCTCTGTGTATTGACTAGAGAATTGACAGTGGGTACAGTACTAACTGGTTAAAAATTGTTATGGTGGGCAATCTGCAGTACCTCCAGTTGGTGGCCCTTAGCACTGTGTATTGATTAGAGAATTGGGTACAGTACTATGTTTGTTACACAGGCATTGGTACAAGGAACTCTACATATCTAGAAATTGATGGTAACAAAGAACAGTTTCAAGTGTGCCCAATTTCAACAGACAGTCCCAGGTTTACAAGATTTGTACTTGGGTAACCTGGCTTTTTGGTAAATGCCAAAAGACATCGGCAAAGCATTTTGGTAAACATGTTGACAACTATTGTGAATATGGGACCCGATAGCTAATATTACAAATGGGCCTTGATCAAGCTGCAACAGCACTAACAGGCACTTACAGAGCATATGCCAAATATTGATACATGCTGAACTAACTGAAATTTGTGGTGAGTCTGCATAATGAAATATAATGTAATTGCTTAATATATGTACTGTACAGGATAAACAGGAAAGCCTTGCCACACCACTTCTTACATGTCTGTTACCTCCAGAATCATGTTGTAAGGCCTGGCAGCCCCCAGGAAGGAAATATGCCAACCAAACCACTTTAATGTAACAATCTGATAGCACTGCTTAGTTGTTTTTTTTTTTGTTTTTTTTTAATTAATAAGTACATTTTACCTAACATGACAGTAATGTAAATTTAATGTAAATGTTTCAAAGATCTGAAAGCATTGCTTATTGTTTATTGTATTCAGTAAGTACTTCTTTACCTTGAAAAAAATGCTTTCAGTGATCCCACAAGTGGCTCTTAATGACTCATTACATTCTTCCCTTTCATACATGTTAAAACATAGAACTTGCTATAAGTTCAGGAAACACTTAATAACTGTGTGTTCAGACATTATTCAAGAGCAAGAAAAAAAAAAGCAGTGAACATTATTAACTATGAACAAAGTGGCGTCTCAAATTGAAATAATGCCACAGTGTAATATGGCAGAAATTGTCTGTCTCTATGCTAGAGAAGTATCCGAATTTCAGCTGAAGTTGGGTAACATATGTCAGAACATTTTAATCTGCACTCTCCATTTGTAGAAACATGATTTTTTTTTTTTCAAATTCTGCCCCTAAAACACTTGGACAAAACTCATTCTCATGTATAGAAAAACAGATAGTTTGGAATAGTTTCTAAACTGACATAGTATGAGGCAAAATTTGTAAAAAAAAATAAAATGAAAAATTGTACTTCATGTATATATCAATATAAAGGCCAATGTTATGGCACTAAAATGGAGTATATCTTGGGTTATTCACTAAGGTGGCGAATTTGACTGTCAAATTCTCAAACAGCAGAATCCCATAGCAAATCAGCGACAATTATCCCCATTGTAAAGTCGCGACCGCGACAATTTAAAAAGTTGCGACTGTGACAATTTTCCATAGTAAAGTCGGGACTGTGTTAATATTCTCATTATAAAGACATGAAGGCGAAAGTAGCAGTCTATTGCAACTGTCTCAGGTGAATTCACATCTATATGCAACAATTCGGACTTTAGTGAATAATCCCCTTAGATAGCATGTTAAACTCTGACATGCTATAGGCAAATGATATAGATCTGATGTAGCAACAAACCTTTCATACAATGCATTAGGAATTATGAACATAATCATACCAAAAACAAATAGTAACATACCATTTTTACTTGCGTCCCAAAAAACACACGTGTTTTCCATAGTTGTCTAAAAAAATAAATACATAAGTAAATACACAATGCAGACATGGTACTTTTAAGATAAGTTAAGGTAGAACAAATTCTCCTTGAACATCCAGTCAAAGGAAGTCTATCTTAACTGATCATGCCATCATGCTTTTAATGTGATATCCTAATGAAAGAATTGATATGCGGACATTTTTTCAACCTATTTCATTATAAAAGTTAGCCCCAGGTTTCTAAACCAGGGGTCGGCAACCTATGGCTCTTTTGATGGCCATATCTGGCTCTTTCACTGTAATGAGTGGTGCAAGCACCGCTCATTACAGTCTGCTGGCAAGCACTGTAGAGAGAAAGCTCTCTCAACACTTCCGGGTTGCTAGCCAATCCGGAGCCACTGACGTCACCGGCTTCCAGGTTGCTAGCCAATCAGGAGCCGCTGACGTCACTGCAAGTCCAGATTGCTAGCCAATCTGGAACCGCTGACGTCAACTATGTGACATTAGCGGCTCCGGATTCAAAAGGACTGAGGGAGCCGTACGTATATGGCTCCCTCAGCCCAAAAGGTTGCCAAGGTTCTAGACTATAGAAAATTTTTATTTTTACTTAATCTGATAACTATGTTATTAAAAATACAGCTTGTTTTCTATTAGAAATGAAATTGACCACTCCATTTTATCATTAAGGGTTTGTTAAAACATGCCAAGCATGGAGTAATAAGTTCTGTCAAATTGACAAATTACAATAAAATCTTTGTTTTATTTACCATTTAGAGCTAATACTCTAACTAGATGTGTGTGAGAAGTTCTGCAGTCCTAGAAGTGGCTAGTGTCCTCAACCCATAAATCATTGTTAAATTGTACACACTGCAGTCAAGGTGTTCAAGCAAATGGTCCAAAATTCCATTATATATTAAAGTTACCAGCGAATTTAACAATTCAGGGATGCTTATGACAAAAGGAATTCTATAATGCATATTTAGTAGGGCTTGAGTAATTGCAAACTGATTGCACCGACATTGCATTCAATAGTCAGAGTCTTGCTAAATGCATTTTATATCCTTCCTGATTTTTCAGCTAATGTGTTAACTTCAAAGTATGTCTATATGGTAATAATATTATTCTGTGAATTTGAAATATACAAACCCTCTGTTTTTATTTATATCTCTTTTTTTGCTACTTATGTTTCTATTCAGTTCCTGTATCGTTGCACTTCCTGTCAGAACTTAATTCAGAAGCTTTTTGCTAGGTTAATGGACACTAGCAACCAAAACACCATTTCAATGTAAACAAGAACAAAAATCTAAACAACATTGAAAAAGTTCTAAACAAACAAAATAAAAATGAAAGAGCCTGCAACCTGTCTTGCAATACCACTATCTACAGCATATTAAACATTCATTCCAAGATCAAAAACCGCTTTAAATAACTTTGGTGGAAGTCTCTTTCCGTAAAAGTATTTATTTAGCTATAAATGAACAAAATTACACAAAAGCGGCTGATATAATTTCATGCAGAATGGCCAAAAAATATGCAGAATGGCCAAAAAATATATATTTAAAAATGTATTTTGCTCTCTTACCAGTGGTTGTTTATGCATGACTGTAATTTTAACTGGATTCGTAAGGTTCATAATGGTCACGTTTCCAATACTGCATGCCACAACATAGCTAGCAAGCGTCTGATCACCTGAAGTATTTAACTGGGAATCCTAAAGGCAAACATTTATTTTCAGTTCAGAGATGTGATGTCGCTTTTGAAATCTAAACACGTATAATTCACTTTATTTGCTATATCAATAATGTAACGTTTGAAAATGCATTAGAGAGCATTGCATAAAGGCCAAAACATTTATATATATACAGTATATATATATGTGTGTGTGTGTGTGTGTGTGTGTGTGTGTGGATTAACATAATAAAACATACAATGAATTACCTGACAAAATATTTTAGTCTTCCTACATAAAGAAACTAAGTGAACACAGACATGGTAATGGTAGAGTTTAGTCATAAAAATATATTTGCCTATTGTGTATTTGTCATTATAAAATAAATGTTTTTTCAGTATTTATTATTCATTAATACCCATCCTTTTTAATTGAAAGACAGTTGTTGTTTTTTATTCAACCTCCCTGTAAAGATTCGGTGCCAAGTAGATAGGGAGAAGGAGGTTGCTGGCATATACCACACTGTCCTTTGCGCTAGCTGACTTAGGGCGCAGAGTCTAAGGTACTCTCCGGTCTTCACCTTTAACCCCTGCAAGGGGGTACTGGACTCAGCTGCCGAGAGTACCAAGGTCGCGGCCCCTAAGCCAGCTATACAGTGGTGGTATAGACACAGGATACTGGACTCTGGACCCTGAACACAGACTGCGGACTCAGACTCTGGACACTGGATACAGACTGCGGACTCAGACTCTGGACACTGGATACTGACTGTGGCAGATTCTAGGGAACCAGGCAAAATATAACTGAAGACACTTAGGCAGAAAAACAGAACTTGCATAAGCAGGAAGCTTAAACTTTGAACTTTAGAACACTAGCCCAAAAAACAGTAATAATTCTGTATTTATATCATCGGGCACCGTGGCTGAAGTGCGTCTGCCTTACATAGGCAAAGAGACAGGCACGCTCCTGCCTCTGATGCGCACCTGGCATGTGCCTCCGTGATGTCACGGCAGGCGCGCCCCCTGCGCGCACGCTCAAAACGCCGGCAGTGTTGCGGCATGCACACATAGGAAGAGGAAGCCCGGCACTGGATCGGGTAAATGTGAGTATTCCTTACACTCCCTCTGTCTGGTCTATTTTTTCTTCAACTGTTCAGTTTGGGAATCTTAAGACAGGAGATTGACTGAAAGACTTGAGAATTCTGAGAAACCAATCAGAACCTTGCAGGTTTCCAACATGGCACAGATACTCCCCGTCTGCTTTTTCTGATTTTTTTTTTCCAGGATTGTCATGGTTGTGGAACAAGTCACTGAGCTGAGGTTCCAAACTGATCAGTTGAAGGGGAAGCAGGCGAGAGAGTCGGGGTCTCTGTAACAAAGTGGCTGTAAATTAAAAACCACAGAAAATAAGTAAATAATAAGTAAAGTAATAAAAACAATAAATTATATGTTGCCAATATCCTATATTTAGTACTGACATTTAAGACGGAATTTGATAAACTCGAAAAAAGGCCAATTTCACCTTTTTGAGTTTATCCTGAGAACATCTCGGCTATTCGTTTGGTAAATATCGCTCAATATTTTCGATCATTATTTACCGACTGAAACTTTTCAATTGAGTTTTTTTATCGCATTTTTTGATGGAAAGGTAGCCATACTTTACATTAGTTGTATCGCTGACTTTCCATCTAAAAAATTTAGGTTGGTAAATATTGATTGAAAATATCAAGTAATTTTTACAGAACGAATAGTCGAGATGTTCTCGGGATAAAGGCGAAATTGACCTTATTCGAGTTTATTAAATTTTGCCCTTAGATGGGAAAATCATTGTTGGAAACTAGACTGTTCCTTTAATATGAAAAAAAGACATCATATAGATTGGTATGGAAGTTTAATTCTTAGCATTGTTGCCTTGCTGTACTTTTCATCATTAATATCTGCATGGAGTCTGTCTGCTGTCTTCCAGGCAATCCAAAGTCTTCCTACAGCCCAGAAACATACTGATAAGTTATTTGGAATCTGACCAAGTTGGCAGTAGTCTGTGATTGTGCATAGAAGTTAGAGTGTTAGCTCCACAGGGACTCAAGTAAATGATTAATTTCTGAAAAATGCGGTGTCATAAATTAGTAGTATATTCAGAAGAATGTCGCAGTCAAATAAATAAGGTTTATTGTATATAACTTATATTATTAAAAAGGAAATACACGGATATCTGTAAAAAGTTAAATAAAACAGACTTCCAGAAAAGACTTTCCTATAGATACTGGGTATATTTTCCCTCCAGACACAGTTACATTCAGTGATTTTAATGATCAGTAAACTTTGTCATTGTATCTGCCTCCATTCACCTATCAGTAAGACAAACAGGCAATGAAAGCACACCTTATTTTTAAAAGAGCAGGATTGATTAGCCTTCTGTTAAAAAAAAACTCATTATATTTTCATATATGCTAAGCTAAAATGGCCAAATATTTCAGCTCTACTAAAAACACATTACTTTTGACAAAAAAGCAGTCAATATTATTAACCAGCACATACAGGAATGTTCATGTTCATACAGGAAACATGAATTAAATAAACTCCATTTAATATAGAGACATTGATCTTTTTCCTAAATGTATTACTCTGACAAGGTCTCCCTTTCCATTCCTACTCATTGCTCCATATCTTCCATCACAACCTTCACTATGAAAACCACTCCATTTCCACTCACTCTGCTTATCTTCCAGACCAGTTGCATATTCAATGCAATATCAACCTGAAGGAGAAGGGTTTTTCTAGGGAAGTCAGGACACCTACCATACTATGCTGAGGCATCAGCAAGAGACAATGTAAAGCTTTAATTCTGCTATTTCCTTGCCAAACCCATACAAAAAATCAGTACAGCCCAGATAATGACGTACAATCATCACTGATTGTGGGCACCTTTTACTCATTTGAGCATTTGATAGACGGTACAGTATTCACTAGGGCATTAATAAAGGGCATTTCTGTGATACTAAGGCACTGATGCTGTGGGCATTGAAGTCTCTAATTTTCCAACCTCTAGGACAGGGTTCTCAAACACGAGACTGCATGCAACCCCTAAGGCAGTCATCTGTGGCCCGCAGGGCATCAAAGATCCAATGTCATCCTCAGGACAGCAGAGAGCAGGCTGAACGAGGAACATGCCTGCCAGGCTTCCTTACCTGTGTACGGCACTTGTGCTTGCACACACACAAATGCTATGAACAGGTGTGCTGTGCAGGAGGTAGCGCATGACAACATTGTTAGAGTGAGGTCCATTTGTCCAGCAGCTGAGTTTGAGAACCCTGCTCTAGAAACACATCAACAAAGCCCAGCATAAGGAGAACTCCACAAATAACCAAGTGTAACCTACCTGGCTTTCACCTACTGTTTGTGATTGAAACTCTATATTGTTGTTATGGTCTCTGTGCTATGGAAGCAGTGGGACTTGAGAATTTTGAGCATGTCATAACTGAATGTTCTGTAATGTCAGTTAATGGATGAACAGAGTACTGATTCAGAGTCTAATCTTAGAGGATTTCCTTAGAAAAACAACATACTGTTTCAGCTTTCAACAGAAGCCTTTATCAACTTTCGATTAACTGCAATGTTTTCCTTCATTTCACTCTTTCTGCAAGATTACTCGAAATGTTGTTTCCTGACTCACATATAACATCTAATATTTCCATGTGCATTACTCTACAACTTAAAATTAGCTACTCATGATCACAGACTTATATTATGTAAATACAAAATATATCTACTGTATATAATACACACTTGATATGCTTATATCTTTTTAAATAAAGTCCTTATAATGAACTTTCTATAGCTTCCCTGTTACCAAATGATAAAGGTTTACTTACAGTTATTCTGAATACTAGAATGTATTCAATATTCACGAATAATAATAAAGTCATCACAAAATTAAACAAATAACCAGTCAAATACATTCTTATGTTTTTTAGTGACTGATATAACAGATTCATATATACAGTATTAATGTCTATTTCAACTTCAGATTTCTATATTCCTATGATATTCCAGCTCACCTGGGAATTCTATGAGCTTTATACACAATTCATTATTCACTATATATACTGTATTTAATATATATTCTTGCGCTTTAATTGAAAAGAAAAACAATCCATATAAGGTTCACTGTCTTATTTACACTGTATATATTCTTCTAATTCATACATTATTACCCCAGTGACAATTCAGACAGGTTTATTATGTTTCTTTAGATGATATATTAATTAGAATATAATCCATGAAAGTAGAGAGATCTCTGTTCTAAGGCAGTAAATAAAACTAAGCATGATGAGAGTTTGCTATAAGGTTGTGAGATCACTTCCTTCAAAAAACAACTTTTATCTAATATCTGGCTTCCACTGAAAAATAAAATGAAGGAGTTATCTAATGAAAAGCTTTTAGTCGATAGAGATGGGTTTTGCTTCAGTCTGTCCTTATTTTCTTATCTTTTTCTCATATTGACTGACTGTTGAACAAAAAAAAGGCACTTAAAAAGCATGATATGTGGAGAAATTAACATTCTGGCATTAAAGGGAAAATATGATAGCATTTGAAACCCCACAATGCACCTATTGATTGCCCAGACCTTTTTTTGATGGAATATTTTGTTACAGGAAAAAAACTGAAACGGGTTGTAAAATCCATCAATGCTCAAAATACTTGTATTTAAACCAATAAATGTAACTGTGAGAGCTGTAAGTTACAACAAAATTGTTTAAACACTCATTGGTTAGTAATGTTGCCTTGCAGTATGTGGTCCTGGATAAATCAATTGCAGGGATTTACGGGTTTATTCACTAAAGTCGGAATTGTTGCGTATAGGTGCAAATTTGCCAGATAAAGATAGTCGCAATAGACTGCTACTGTCGCAGTCACGTCTTTATAATGAGAATATTGTCGCAGTCGCGACTTTATTATAGGAAAATTGTAGCAATCTTAACTTTAAAAATTGTTGCGACTCTACCATGGGGAAATTGAAGCGGATTTACTATGGGAATCCACTGTTTGCGAATTCGACAGTCGAATTCGCACTTTAGTGAATAACCCCCTCAATTTTTTTCCACCAGCAGTTGCAGAAATACCCTGCTGTGGACCCCAGTGCAGGATCCGCAGCAGTCTGCCAGGTAACTGCAAGCGTGGGATATACAAAGAGAAATGGACAACCCCCAAAATTAAACATATGCTATAATTATAATTTAGTAATATTCTGTAAGATTTCTGT
>WMED01004630.1:0-20480 GCA_019650415.1 Pipa parva
GATTTTTTACTGTAAGAACTGTGAGGTTATGGAACTCTCTGCCTGAAGAAGTTGTTATGGCTAATTCCATTGAAGAGTTCAAGACTGGTTTGGATGCGTTCCTTCATTGTAAGAACATTACAAGTTATGGGTAATAAATAACTGAAGGTGGGATCTTGATCCAGGGAATTTATTCCGATTGCCATATTTGAAGTCGGGAAGGAATTTTTTTCCTAATGTGAGGATAATTGGCTCTTGCCTCATGGATTTTTTGCCTTCCTCTGGATCAACATTGCAGGAAAATAGGCTGAACTGGATGGACTTGTGTCTTTTTTTTCAGCCTTATAAACTATGTTACTATGTTATTTAAGAGATATTTAATATAATCCTTTCATTATAAAGGACGCCCTGTCTAGCTACCTATGTCAGTTACTAATAGAGAATCTGACATCCGAGTGGTGCCCTTTGCCACTCAGAGTGCTATTAGTGGTTTCTACGGCAGTGCCACACTTCAGCCCTGTGTTAATTATGTTGATGAGCAAGTATTAGCAGGGGACTGCTCAGTCTTGGACTTTTTATTTTTTAAACTAAACTTGGACTAGCTGGAATTTAAGATGCTGTCCAGACTCATGCTTTAGTTAATTCTTGTACAAGTCCAGCTACTTTTTCCCAAGGGGAAAGGAAATATATACCCTTGCACCATTCAAATCTGCCTTTTAAGCTCAACCAAACAACTCTACATTGCATATTCTTAAAGTCTAAATTCAAAGGCACAAAAAAAACAGACTCAGAACACAGCTGAGCCTAAAATCATTCATTTTATGACAAACAATTACATTTGAAAAATGACTGTCCAGGTAAACTTCTTTGAAGTAGACATAAATATCATTTGAATCTTGCATTTTTCTCGATTATAGCACCATTTTAATTTAATATCTTTAACATAAATCTGGTCATTTAAAACAAAGAAAACTCCCAAAGAACTTTTTATTATTATGAGGATACCACTTGGAGGTAAATCATGTGTTACATTTGACTAAATGTTGAAATATCGTATCCAAACATTTTAGCCAGAGAAACGACTGCTGACATTGGAGTCATGCCATCCATAACATGGCCACATTTGGGAATATCCTAATAATATTCAGCAGCATTGATTGGTAGCCATACGTTCTGCTAAGATCTTGCCCCTGTGAATACAACATCTACTTGCAAAGAAACTTTCTCTTAGCATGTAAATGTCAATATTATGAACAGAAATGTATACTCTTTATTTGTAATTATCTCAGTATGTCTTAAAATAAAGCAATGTATCAATGAATGAATAAGGAATCGTAACATTAACGCTAACTAAAGGAAAACAAGCATTGTATCATTATTTTGTAAAAAAAAAAAAAAACAACATAAAATTGATTAAACAACTGGAAGTCTTGCATTCAAAATAATGAAATCTGACTTAGAAAAAAAACATCTTTATACATAGTGCAATTTGATTACTGTAACACACAAACCATCTAATGATGCCACATAAAGTAACTGTTGCTGGTAGAATTTAAAATGCATTCCCTTTAGTTTCAAAGCCAAAAACATCAGAAATGCAATTTATAACAAAACTGAATGTGCAAAGACAGCAAAAAGCACAGCTGTGATGACAGTTAGGACAGGAGAAGATTTAAGGATATTCCAGGCGGTTAGTCATTTGGGCTGATCCCTGGAGAAGCAAGTCAGTATGTGCTGAATTTTCAGTAGACGATCTTTGAGGGACATCAATGAAAGTACAGACAACTGATACTTGGGATCCACAGGTAGAACTGCAAGAAGCCACCAACACCAAGCAGGTCCATTTGGTGTCGCCTACAAATAAACAGACTTGTGAATTAAACAGGAGAAGTTAGGAAAAAAGTAAGACATATACTTTAAATTATTTAATATCAGTCTGTTGATTCAATGAAAATAAGAAGCATTATGACATGTTGACAAATCTACTTTAAACAGCTTATAGTTGAAATCATTGTAAATTTCATAGCAAAATAACAGATTAGGGACTCACACTGAACTGAAAAGGAATAAATATCTGTGGTGCAAGTCCTTAATGGTATGACTATATCATAATACAATGCAACAAAATAAAGAGCAGGGATCTGGTATTGAGACTCTGAAAAGTAGGTTATTGCAATGAGAGGTCTTCTGGATATGGAGACTGGACTCGCTGTATCTAAGAAACCTCAATGAAGATTGGAGTTTGCATTTTGGAATCTGTTTCTTTCTTGGCTTAATACAAAGGGAAACAGTTATACAGGATACTATAATGATAACAGCTAAGGTATATCACCCAACAGATTAATCAATTTTTCTTATTTGATGATAGTTTGTTATATAGATTTCTGAAATATTTTGTACTGTAAAAAAGTGACCTATTGTAAATAATTTGTAATAAGGTTTTTGGTAATGAAAAAAAAATAATCTAAAAATCAATGAAAAATTAATCTTCACATAATGTACACAGAAAGTATTTATAGACTTTAATCTATGATATTTTCCACTTTGAACTATTACAAACTGGTTAATATAAATGTCAACCTATTCCCCTTCTACATATTGTTACCAACTTCAAGGGGTTGGAGTTGGAACACTATCAAAATATTGTTCAATTTCACTTGTTAACTTGACAAAGAGAGACAAAGCCCAACCATAACATTGTTTTCTCATTATACAACTACATCTATGATTGCATGAATGGGTAAATGACCCAAGCCAAACTATATTTACCTTAATTTTGTTACATTTCAAAAGCAAGCATATTTAGTATTATCTAAAATACTTCTTAACAACATTGTTTATTAACACAAAACATTTCTTAGAAATGTTTTGGGTTTAAAAAATGCAAAATAAAATCAGGGCTTCCAAAGCAGACTGGTTCCTTTTGCTGAACTGATCAGTGCATCACAGTAAGATGTAAAGGAAACCTAGCTTACATTTTTGTGTTGCATGAAAGGAGCAGCTTCTGGTTTTGGTAACATTGGCAGACAGGTCAATTTTGCTTCAAGCCATGAGGTTCAGTGTAATGGAGAACCTTCTGAAGGCTAGCACTGGGTTAAATTACTGTCCAGGTTGATCTCATAGATTGGCTAAACAGCAGATAACGGCAGCTGGCAGGCCAGTCACAGGTGAGGAGATCCTCATTTGCGAAGGATCTTATTTAAAGGAACAGTTTAGCCCTATTAATAAAAAGTAATGTGTGTTGTAAACACATAATACATTTATTTTCTAATACAGTTAGTCCTTGAGTTACAACGGTCTCGAGTTATGTCATTTCGTGGTTACAACACTTTATACGAGAGTGTTTGGTGTAGTTATAGGTGTTAGAATAGGTGTTTCGATAGGCTAACTGTTTGCAGTACAGTACTGTATATGAATGTATGGCCCGACTTGCATCGAAATTCGATTTATGACGCCATGTAAGAATGGATCAACGTCGTAAGTCGAAGACTACCTGTATACCTAGTCAGTCTTTTATGTGAGGAAAGGTATTAATTATTCCATCTGTGTAGCAGTAAACAGCTCTTCTGTGTTTACTTTCTGGTCTTTTGCCACTGACACAACGGCATCTCAGGAAGGTCAAAATTAATAGTTAATGAATTACCATGGGCAGTTACAATAATTACAGCTAATGGTGTATGCTGTCAGTAGCAAGCACTGATACTGCGCATGACAGAGAGACCAAATCCATACAAAAATAAAGTCAATATTTCAGCCCTTTCTTTAACAATTGCTTGTGCTGGGTTAACTACACCTTTCAGAATTAAAAAAAAAAAAAAAAAAAAGTGGATGACAGTTTAAAGTTTCTGAATGGTTATTTAGCATTATCCAGCCTGTCAGTCAATTCCTTAACTTAAGATTCCAAACAGAACTGCTCAAGAGGAAGGATCTGAGAAAGGAAGGAGCTTCACTACTACCAAACTGGTGCTAAATTGTAAAGGGTGGAAATAAATAAAAGTTAAATAAATGCTTTTTGTGGTATAAATTATTTATTTAACAGTGCCAAACAGACAACAAATAACTGCTGGTGCCTAAACTGTTCCTTTAAAAGAATGTGTGATATTCTGCTTCCATGTTGCCTTGGAAAGTACAGAACAGAAACCTGCATAAAGTAGTAAGTCCAAATCCAATAGTTTACAAAAAAGTATCTTTTTCCAAAAGGATTATCATCCCACAAATTTTACATTTTCTAAATAATTGTAATTTGATTCCAACAGATAAAAACTGCACTGTACTTTTTTTGTGACTGCAATTTTCATAAATTTGCTCTTCTCGTTAATAGTGTAATTATGCACACCTTTAAACAGGGTTTTAATTTCAAACATTGTACTCATAAGTTCATCAGGCTGCACTGATGAAAACAGTGGTATGCTTATAGCATCATGACTTCATACAGCCTATGGGACTGTGGCATATAAAGCCTATTTACCTGTATATCCTGCTCAATTTCTGGCATAGCTCCAAAGTGATGTAGAATCTGACTGCGAAACCTGTATCGCAAATTTTGAAACCACTGACAAGCCTGAGAATACACTGCATCATGAAGTTCTTTGAGTTGCTGAAATTCTTCTTCAACAACCTGCATAAGGGGAGATTTCAATTTTAGTAGGCCACAATCTTTTCTACAATAAACAGGGATTACTACTGTGCTTGATTTGACTAGTGTAATACATATAGTTAGGTCCATATATATTTGGACACTGACACAAATTTTATTTGTTTTACCTGAGCATATCACATCATCTGTAAAACACACCAGTGTGATGGCTTGGGCATGCATGGCTGCATTGAGGTATTCAGAGACATACTGTGTGCTCAAATCCAGCCAAATGGAGCCAAACTGGTTGGCGTTTCATAATACAGATGGAATATGACCCAAAACATAAAGCCAAAGCAACCCAGAAGTTTATTAAAGCAGGAGTGGAATATTCTTGAACAACAACTTAAAACCGCTGCAGTAAAAGCCTGGCAGAGCATTAAACATGAGGAAACAAAGAGTCTGGCGATGTTCACGAGTTCAAGACTTCAGGCAGTCATTGCCAATAAAGGGTTTTCAACCAAGTAGTAGAAATTAATATTTTATTTACAATTATTTAATTTGTCAGATTATACCTTTGAGTTCCTGAAATGAAGGGATTGTATTTTAAAAAAACCTTTAGTTCCTCACATTTTTATGCAATCACTTTGTTCAACCCTCTGAATAAAAGCTGAAAGTCTGAACTTCAATTGCATCTGAATTGTTTTGTTCAAAATTTATTGTGTTAATGTACAGAACCAAAATTAGAAAATTGTTGTCTCTGTCCAAATATTTATGAACCTCATTGTACATACAAACAGCAGTTGTAAATGAAAAGGTTGAGGAAAGGTAAAACAACCTGCTCTTAGTAGTGTCACTATACATTTTGAATAAAACAGGGGCCATTGTTTTTATTTTTTATCAGTATCCATGGAAAAATACATTGTGTACGATTTACTGTTTGTGCAAAAAAAGCCACAATTAATATTGTCTAAGTCACCAGCGCTTAGAACGGGCTGTATTTTATATGCTTTTTAACGCTGCTGTCAAAACCCAGTATTTTACACTGTGCTTAAAGAGGCACTATAGTGCTGATATAACTGCACACATACATATAAAACTCCTTTATACAAAGCCAATCGCTGACACAAAAAGTTAAAAAAAGTTTAAGGAAGAAATAATACTTGCTGTTTGTTTTGCTGTTTAGTTAGAATGAGAGCTGACATTTTGTCCCCCTCAGCTCCCCCCACCCGCCACCCCCCTTTCTCTCTTGTAAGTTAGGAAATATGAGAAGAAAAAGCTACCTAACTGCTATTGGTTAAGCAATGTGTTGACCTTTGGGCCTCATCAATCAAGCATGTTTACATTCCTGGAATGCATGAGATTACAGAGGCTTGGGCTCGGGGAAAGCTAACTTGTGTGCAGTCGTTAAGTACTAAGTAGGGCAAAAATGTCCAGGGTGGGTACCTTTTCATGGAAAACTGGCCTGTAAATGTGTGGCAATAATCAGGCCTGGGTGTGGCTAGAGAAATTGAACTCAGGTGTGAAAAACCACAGTTATAGTATGTTTTAACAAGGGGGGCAATTACTTTTTCACACAGGGCCATGATGGTTTGTATTTTTTTTCTCCTTTAATAATAAACACCTTCATTTACAAATTGCATTTTGTGTTTACTTGTGTTGTCCTTGATTATTGTTTAAATTGATTTGATGTTCCGAAACACTTAAGTGTGACAAACATGCAAAAAAACAGGAAATGAGGAAGGGGGCAAACACTTTTTCACACCACTGTATATACAGAGATCAGTATTCTAAGATAATTAGTAGCTGGTCTTCATTATTTAAGGAATTTTAGTTTGCTATTTGAGCCTCCGGTTTGGTGTTTAAACTGACCATTGATTTAAAGAGTTGGTTAATCAAGCAACAAGCTAGTAGTTACAGTGACAAACTAAAAGGTATGACAGGTCTTGAAAATTAAAAAGATAAAATCAAAAACCTCAGATTAAATCATCCTCGTAAGTCTGCAAACACTGGAGGCAGGAGATGGGAAAAAGCATAAATTGTAAAAATGAAGACTAACTGTAAATAACCCATGATCTACAATCTTCAAAAAAGTTACATTAGAGGTGAACATTCCATTAAATAGAGCAGTTTTAACTATAATATTTACTAGTAAAATTAATTAGCATTTGTAAAAGTGAGGGTGTAACTTTAAAGAGTACCTGTCACCTCAAAACTCTAATACTAATTTAGGTTCCACTAGTGAAATAATCGTTTTTGTAAATATATACTTTAAAAAAAAAAAAAAAAGTACCTTTATACAGTGTCTTTCTCTGTCATCTTTCCTGTGAGCCTGCCTTTTCTTTCCCAAGTCTGTTGGGTGGGGCTATATTATGATTGATATTATAGCTCTTCCAATCAGATCTTGAGTTAAGGGATCTGATTGGAGGAGCTATGACGTCAACTCGGGAAAGAAAAGTCAGGCTGACAGGGAAGTTGACAGAAAGAAACGCTGTATAAAGGTACATTTTTTAAAAATACATATATATTTACAAAAACGTTTATTTCATTAGTAGAACCTAAATTAGTATTAGTTTTAAGGTGGCAGGTGCACTTTAAATTAGACAATGACCCCTGGTAATGCTATACTTTCAAGCCCCTGAAATATCTGTGCACTCTGGGTTGCACTTGCGAGATTCTGTAGGTGACTGACTGGGGAAGGTTGTCCTGTTTGATTCAGTTTGAGTTTGACCATTTGATTTAGTTACTATATTCAAAATAAATGTTCATTTTCTTTTAGGGCACTCTCACTGAAAGCAATAATAAGACCTTCACATTCCTGCAAATTGGATGGATCCTTTATAGTTTAGGCCCTAACTGCACCAAAAAATATATACAAGTACCTGAATATCTGACAAGTATTCAATATCGGCAGTACAATATCCATCTCTCATTCTTCTTTGCAAAACATGAAATCTCTTTCCACCAACTGTATCTACTACGGACCGGCCATCAGGCAAGAAGTGAACATTTCTTATTTGCAGCATACAGCCATAATCTGCAAAACTAGAAAGGAATTAATCAGAAGTGAAAAGTTTGGTGTTATAATCATTTCAATTAAAGCCATATTGTAAGCAGATTTACCCATTTTCTGGGTCACTTGTGCACATCCCAAACTGCTTTGTACCAGTTTCCATACATCTTCGAATCATCAGTCTGTACCGAGGCTCAAACACATGAAGTGGACAAGGCACAGTAGGGTATGCCATTGTACAAACAAACATAGGCACATTCCTTGTTAAGCTGGTAAATGAAAAGACAAATATTTCAGAACTAGTTTAAAACCCCAATACAACAACAATCAGAACAACCAACCACCCCTATACAGAGCACATATCATGAAAATATAACAAAAATACAAAACGTAAAGAATGAAACCTTTTATTTAGTTGTACACAGCATAAGGCCACTCACATACAAGGCATACTGTTGCAAATATTTCCACGTCAAGCAAATCCGGCTTGTATGGCTTCCCATTAATTTGCTGTCGGTGCTACTTGAAATGTCCAAAGGGGGTTTTAAGCTAAAAGAAATGCCTGCAGGTGTATTTACAGGTGTCTGTATTAATTTTAACTTCTTATTTTCCTGACCCTCATCCACTGTCGGCTCTAATTTAAACCTCATCTTCTCTGCATAACTTCATGCTTCTGAAGGCTGAGCCCACAGTGCTATTTAAAATCCCCGATACATGCAAGCCTTAAAGTTTGATTTAGTTTAAAGAAGAACTAAAGCTAAAGAATAAAAAGACCTACTAAATACATACTTCATAGTAAGTTGAATCGTTGCAGTCATAGCTTGAACTGTGCTGTATTTTCATTGCACCGAGGCAGACTTCTCACCACACTTCATACAGAAGATTCAACCCGAAGCTCCATCCACTTATCGAATCAGTGGTCTAAAAGGCTTCAAACCTAATCAGGTTCATTGTGGGGGCAATGAGAACGTTCCTCACAATGAACGAGAGGGCGTTTGAAGCCTTTTGGACTGCCAGCTTGACAAGTTGGCGGTGCTTCGGGCTGAATCTTCTGTGTGAAGTGTGGTGGAGAAGTCTGCAAGTTCATTATATTGTCAAATTAAACATTCATTGATCTCTAGAAGCTTTCTTGTACTGCTGATAATATTTCTAAAGTTTCTGTATTCCTTTGGACTATGGAATACATTAGCACACAATAGGCATGCCTTTCGTGAAACAGTTGCTGGTGCATGAAAATTAAGCTATTGTTTTAAAAAAAAAAAAAAAAAAAAAAAAAAGGAACCACACTGTTTAGGTACATTTGTGACTGTCATTTTGAAATTCTTTCTAACCCTGCATTGTCAAGACAAAGCTCGATTTCAGTCTCTAATCACTCTATTCTTTTAGGTAAATAAGGCATGTATGTGCATTACAAAAATTTAGACAGTAGCAAGTCAAGAATATATATAAAAAAAAAACATGGTATTTCAAAATAGAAAAGTAAATATAATTACTTTGAAAGCTCAGCAGTTTCTTCTGTGTGGATCTTTTTCCTTATCGAGAGCTCTCCGGGGAGATACCTCTTAATCAAACATTCCAACAAATGAGTCACATTGTAGCTTCTCTTTGCCAAGAACTGAAAGTAGGAAACCATTAGCAATGAGAAATTATATAGTGACCTTTGTATTCTTTTAGAACAAATATTACAGAATGTAGGTTTCCATGTTACTTAAATAGATTTCCAATAGTATTTTAAATGCAATTGCAACCGGACAATTGCAAAGTCACTGAAATCCATTTCACATAAAGCCAAACTGGAGAATTTCAAGTTATCTTATTAACTGTTAATTAACTGTTAATTAATGTCAATTATATTAATAATTGGTGGTTAAAATAATATACTGTTAGTGATGTATACAGTATACAGTATACAGATTTCTGTTTAATGAGCATTACACATGAGCAGAGTGTGTGTAAAGAAACCAAACTTAAGGCCTACCTCAGTTAAGCTTTCTTTGCATAGAGGACAGTGGGGAGTATGATCTAAACAGCGTTCCAAACATTTCTTGCAAAATGTATGTCCACATGGCGTTGTCACTGGCTCATAAAATAATCTGGAAATCAAGCATTCAGAAATTTTAAATGACCATATGTATATTAAACATATCTTGTCAAATAAGTTGTGGGTTTTATGATTTTTCATAGGTCACAATGAAAGTCCAAATCCTTACCATAAGTAGCATGCATAACTGTAATTAGATACATTTCAAAGTATACCACTGAACTCGGTTACCTTCTTTTTGTGTTGCTATGACAAGGACTCCAAACAACTGGTTCTCCCCATATTCCTCTTTTCTTTAACAGACTGGCCCTAACATACAATTTCTGCAAGGTGTCCACCCAATCAAGGGCGGTACTTCAGGGAGGCAGGACCCTGTGCACAATATGCACCAGACCCCTTCTCTAGGGCTGGTGCATAATCTGGGGACCCTTTTCCTCGCGGTGCACTATAGGGATCAAAGCAGTGACCCTGGAGCATTCAGCCAGTTCCCACCACAACTGCCATGATCCCTATAGGTATGCCACTGCACCCTCTGGTTCCTCCCCCCAAAGACCTTATCCCTCTGTGGCATCTCAGTGCAGGTCTGACCACACTTTCAAATGTTACTTTTGAATAAATATCCTCCGTGGATCTCTCTTGGCTGAAACTGAGAGGGTCAGGGATGAGCCAGACAGAGCATTGGAGACCAGTGCACTCACAGTCTTTCCTTCAAGTAGGAAGGAAGAAGAGACTAATTTCAAGTCTACCAAAGCAGGATGAATCTAGGAAGCAACCCAACATGTTTACTTGTCCCATGGGAAATATCCCCCCTTTTAATTTATGGATAATTGACTAAAGCCATTCACATCTTCTGGACAAAGAGGAAGATTGCCTTTGTTGAATAGCTGTGTGAGGTGGACACATATTCAGCCTTGCACATTTTCACTAAATATTACACAATCAGAACTTAGCTGACTTGTTTTTTTGCCATAAAGAGTTGGGTTTAGTCCCTGTTGATTATTATCCTGACCCTTCCTGGTACAATTTTGGGACATCCCTAGGGTTCCTGTGTTCCCCTTGACTTTACTTGAAGTACACAATATTTTCCACCTTTGTCATTTAAACTGTATCAGCGTGCAATGTTTGTAACTTACAGACTGTATATGTTATGATCAGGCAATCCAGTACTAAATGGGTTAATTATGTCTTGTAGCTGTCCATTTAGTTGTTATGGGGGCCTTTTCAAAACCCTCACTGGGCTATACTAGTGGAATACAGTAAATAGAGTCTGACATTGAATGATCCCATCACGTTCATAGTGCTAATAACAGTTCAGTTAATGTAGGTGAAGTATTGCTAGACTCCAGCACTGTATTGCTTATATTGACCCCAAAGCACCAATAGCATTATGAGTGGCACAGGGTCACAATCATTAACTGAAAAGCAGGCTGGAGATCTCTTTTCACTAACCTTATACAAAGAGAACATTCAAAGTCAGTTACATCAATAAGGGCATCTGGAACACAGTTGTCTCCTTTCAAAGAGGATTGTACCTGCAAAGATTCTGAAACATAAAAACAAAGGAGGTTAATTAAGTTTTTCAGGCAGCACCTAAAATAAAAGGGGTTCATTCTACTTTCTAAACACAATCTTAGTTCTATCAAAAATCAGATTGACAAACTATTACTTATGTAGTATTTTTCCCCTCCAAAATCCAAACTTACCTCCCCGCTTTATGTGTTTTTTTTGTTGGTCTTGACTTGCATAAACTTCTTGTTCAGAAAAAGAAAATTTCCTTTTTGGCGTAGCACATTTTCCCTCACTGCTTAGCAAAGGTTCTGAAGCAACCTGTTTTAAACTTTCGTCCTTGGGAGCCAGGTCAGAGTGCAATGCATGTGCAGAACTAGTTCTGTGAATACCACTTCTCCCAACATCCTTCACATGTTTTTCCAAATCTGCATGCTTCAAGAAAAAAAAAAAAAAACTGCATGAAAGGAGTAACTGATAAGACCTTACCAAGATACTAACAGGGTAATTCATCAAGAGACGCACTCTAAAAAGTCCTAGTAGCTCATAGTAACCGATCAAAGCCTTTCACAGCTATAGCACCATTTTAAAGTGAATCCTAATTGCTGATTGGTTGCAGTGAGTTACTAGACAATTGCCCCTGTTGATGAATTCCCCTGTAAGACTCTTAAGAGCATAGTTAAAATGTTACTTTTGTAGCACTACGCAGAATTCTAATGGAAATCTGGCAAGTCTTTCTACTGAAACAAATATAGGCATAACTTAACCAACTTTGACATTACCTGCTCTAAAGAATGTGATACATGATAAACAGTGTCTTCTTTATCAGTTCCCAGTACAAATTGTTTGAGCTGTAGATTGGGCAAGGAGGACCTTTCAAGATCCTTTAGGATACCTTCTACTGTGTCCTGAACCGGGGTAAGAAAGTCACAAAGTATCTACAGGGGGAAAAAATGCACGTTATATACAAGGAGAACTACTTCACAAGGTATTATGTTTCTGACAGACGACATTTTAATTGCAGTCTAGCAAGCACTTTATGACTGAATATAACTTACAAATTACTTGTGCCAAACTAAGTCTGGCCACACATGGATTGATTATGTTTAAAAAAAATTCACTCAAAATTTGCTCTGCAGCTGACAGGTTGATTACAGCAATTAAAGGAGAACTAAAGCTCGTATTGTCTAGGGTGTCTCTTAAGGGGGGAAATACTGATCACCTCCTTTGCTCCAGTGCTGTCTCCTGCTTCATTATACAAGCTGTTTTTCTTTCTTCTCCTACAGTGTCACAATCCTCTCCTGGTTCATGCCTCCTCTTCAACATCGGCTTTTTTCTATTGAGCATATTGAAATAGTTTGAGCATGCGCAAAAGAAAAAAAATGATTGATGTTGAAACAGGGTTAGGAAGTAAAGGGGCACTGCATGAGAAGAAAAGAAGATAGGCTGCATCTTGAAGCAGGAAGCAACACTGGAGTGAAGGAGGTGATTGGCAAGTATTTCCCTCTCCCACCTTAAGATTCACCCCAAGACAAAAATCGAGCTTTAGTTCTTCTGAAATTATTAGCACTTTAAATCAGTTGTGGGATTGAGTAACATGTCCATATACTTTTAATTAATGCCTAAAGCAATGAATGAGCATAGCTTAAGGACTGGCAGTAAATGTTTTGAAGGATTGACGTCAGTACTTATTGCTCACTAATGGTCCGCTTAAGCTGATTATGTCCAATGAGGTGTAGGAAAAGGGTTCAAGGCAAGCCATTTATATTCTTAGCTGAAGCTTTCACTGCTACTCTTGATGAGGCTCACTGACAATTAATTTTGACTCTTTCCATTGTTAGATTATCTTGAAATAAATATAAAAAAACTTTTAGATTACAACACGTAAACAAGCTTATTGAATTAAATGTAAAATAAGGCCCAGTTAAAAAAGACTTGTGGTTATGCACTCACTACACTGAAAAACAAGTGATATACAAGTGATGACAGGTTAAGGCCCCATTATGCATTCTGTTGCAAGCAGACGATTTACCACAAGAAAAAGCTGGTAGGACTATTTCCTGGTGGTAAATCTAGTAGGGTAAGAAGTGGTACGAAAATAGGAGAAATTTCTCAGTGGTTTCTCACCAAATAGGGATATTTATCATGGTGCAATAAGAGTAAGATAACAATATCACCCTTTTTGTCATCACATACTACTTATGTAGGTTTACTGAGACCATGAACTGAGTTAACTAGAAGTTGGGGGGGGTGTGAGACACATTGCAATGAGAATGAAAAGTAGCATCAGGTAATGCTTCAAAAGTTTAATCACAGTATCCAACCATTTTATACTGAATGCCCTCATTGTCAAAACATAAAATCTAAAAAGGAACCCTGCTGAGCATTGTTACTTTGAAGAATAGTCAAGAATAGCCTTTTGGCAGTTAAATAAAGTACTTTTTTTCTACTTGTCCTGCCAAAGACACATTTAAAATGTTATCATGTATAATTTTACAAAAATAAATCAGTACATACAACTTTGTATTATAAAATATTACAATACAAACACAATAAGTAATTTTTTTTGCTTTACAGCTTTGACTGGGCACATAACCTTGGAGTGTGCCATTAAATTAAATTAGATTACTCGCCATTGGATATATATGGCTCCATTGGTGAAACTGTGGATCAGTTCAGGTTTTTGGAGGTGCAGGTCACACGATCTAACATTTTTCAATACGTCAGCATTTCTACATTTATTAGAGGTGCCACAGAAAGCATTTTAATTATATATCATACAATCTGTGTGGGAATTGTAGCAGGTCAGCCAAAAAAGCATTACAGAAAACTAAAAAGCAGAGAATATTGGAAACTGTTTATCACTCTTACAAGATGCCCATCAAGTGTTGCATTCATACTGCAAAAGGGATTATATATGATCTGTTTTATCCTATGATATTTTTCTTCTTTTACCATCAGGTAGGACGTATAGTAGTAATAAAACTAGTTCTACTAGATTTTGTAATAGTTTTTATCCACAGGATATAAGACCTGTAAATAATTTGTTACAAAACGGCTATAACAATAATAAAAGGGTGTTTTACTGAGTGCAAGTGACTATAAGCTAAAAGAGAATGAACTGATATTGATATTCTCAAGTCATTTTTATAACATAATGTGTTGTGCAGTAAGTGAATTACAATGCAATATGTGTGAATTGTATTATGCAAATTTTGGGAAACTTTCATTTTTGTTATGGAATTATGTATTCATATTGACAAATATGACTTTAGTTGTAATTTTGTTAACTACTGATGTGTGCATGAATATATAACTCTACACAAATAAACACACAGATTTAGAAATTTCAAACTGATCAACTTATTCAGAAATAGATTTACCTTTTCAATCTCGCATCTAGCAGGTTCATATGTTTCATCCATAATAAGGGTCTTGAGATAAAAGGTCAGGGATTCATATGTGTGTCCTGTGTCTTGGAGTAATTTGGCTTTCTTAAAATATACCTATGGTAAAAAAAATAAATAAATTAACATCGCTTGCATTGCAAATATGGTTTTTTTTAAACAGGAAGCTGAACTAATTTGGATGACTAAGCTTGACTGATCCTTGTTTGTCATACATGTTTAGCTATAGCTGATTTAAACAATTTGAAGACATGGGTTTTTGATTCAAACATTGTATTTGCTTATCAGTCCTTTCTACACTAAATGCAGACATGCAATAACGATAGAAAAAAAGAACAAACGGCATCCACGAAAGTTGAATGCAGCTTTTAATGTGCCTTCTCCACAACAAACAGTGAAACAACGTTTTTAGGGGGAACTTCTCCCTTCATCAGGTGTAGTTCACCCCCAAAACATTGTTTCACTGTTTGTTGTGGAGAAGGCACATTAAAAGCTGGATGCCATCTGTTCATTTTTTCTATATATTTGAGGGTGGTATGATCCCTCTGGCTGTCCAGCCTGGCAATAGAGTAGACACTTTATGATGTGAAATGCAGTAACAATAGAACAGTGATCATAGCTGTTCAGAGATCATAACCTCAAATCAGCATAATAAAGCAAAAATCCTACACAACAGTAAGGGAAAGTCTACACTAGGTGCTTTTTTAGTTGCAGTTTTACTGTATGTAGTTAAAATCCAACAAAAATGTTGAGATTATAAGTCATTGCTACAACAAAATGCAAGTTGTCACTAACTGACAGCCTAAAAACAAGACACCAGGTGGCTGAGAGGAGTGTGCTGGTTGCCAAACAAAAGAACGGGTTTTGTTTTTATGGATTAAAACTGCAAATAAACGCCTAGGGTGAAATTTAATAAAGTCAAAAACTATTTTTTCAACTTTTTTGCATGTTTTGTTTGGCAGTTTTTCATCTCGAAACAGGTGAAAACACCAAAAAAGTTGCTTTCGACTTTAGTAAATTTTGCCCTACAAGAGTAGTGTTCAACTAAAATGGTCATTTTAAACAAAATACTCAGCGATTTACAAAATTGCTATTTAGATCAACATGGCAGTTATTTCTAAGCAGTACTAGCGAAGTTGGATGAAAACAATGGACAGAGCAGGGGTTAGTTTAAACAACACACCAAATATATACTTTCTAGAAATAAAAATTAAAGAAAATTATTTCCATGCAAACAACTTATGGTCAAGTTTCTGCAACAGATTTTTGGACTCTTCAATACCAACACAGTTAAAGAACTAATAATGTCTCCTAATAAGTTACAGTTGTTTATTAATCCTACATAACAGCAACACAAACTCTCAGGGCCTTATTGTCAAAAGTTAGAATAGTCACGTAGAGCTATGAATTCACATCTATTCACCACTTTTCATTATTCACTTATTGAGCAAACTCTGTGATGTGGTGAATACACTAGTTACAATGTTTCAGAGCACTTCCCATCACTACGTGTGCACAGGTACTTCTACGATTGACTAAGATGAGGAGTGTGTCAAAGGTGTGAATGAAACTACGTGAACTGCTCTAAATTCATCTGATTGTCTTCTCCATTTCAAAGTGGTGAATTAGGGGGCTGATGGCAGGGCTCCAGTGTAAGGTGACAATTCATTCAAAAGTGACATTGGTGACTGCAATGAAGGGGGTTATTGACTAAAATGATAATTAGACTGTCGAATTATCACAGCAGATCTGTAACAATTTTTCCCATTGTACAGTCGCGACCGCGACAATTTTAAAGTTGCAACTGCGACAGTATTTGCATAGTAAAGTCGCAACTGGGACAATATGCTCGTCATATGTGACAGTATGCAGTCTATTGCGACTGTCTTTAGCTGGTGAATTCACACCTTTACACAACAATTTGGACTTTAGCCAATAACCCACCTAAGTGACAACATGACCTAGGGACAAGGCAACATAGAAATAGACAGAATATTCACAGAATACAGTTAGTGGGACAGTGTGAGACTGATGTCTCTGCTCTTCACTTGTTGAATTTGCCTCACTCCGCATGACTTCTCATCCTACTTCTATCTGACCGACTACACCACAATATGCATGTGACAGTGATCGTCACTGTCTACTTGTTCAACAAGCGTACTCTCCACTTAGTCAAAACAGCACCTTGCCTTATTGATATTTAGTTTAATGTACTATGTGACAATGAGGACCCAAATTGGTGACCTTGAGATACTAGCACCAGCACTTCTATATTATAGCACTACAGTCAAAAGGTACTAATTTGCCACTTCATAATATAGCAGTTTAGGCTAGCAGACTATACTTTTAGAATATCAGTAATGGTTACGATAGATTAGTTATTCTTTAACTGAGTAAAATTACCTCTGGCCAGTTTCTATACTTGGAAAGGACAAAGTCCAAATCCTCTTGTGCCTTTCCAAACTCACACAGTCCAATGTAGGACTCCGCTCTGTAAAGATGTAGTGCCAAATCATTGGGGTCTGTAAAAGGGAGGAAAAATAACAGTTATACATAGATGTACTGTATTTGGATGCAATTGAAACAAGTCAACTTACATTGTGTATTTGTGAAATCCAAAAAGGTAACATACAAAAATGAGCAATTTACAACTATAGATTCTCTGAATATACTGTAAAGCTATTTTGCCATGATTTGGGCACTGGGATTTGTGTGGTTCTTCTTCATGTTGCTTTGTCCCCTGATCAAAATGTATGTAGAGTTTAGTGTTTTCTGCTGCATCAGTGATGTCTTGATATTTACTGTAAAAATGTCTACAATTGAGGAAGTTATACCTTCTCATCAGATATAACGATTAACCTTTGTTTTTCACATGGAAACCATTTTAAGTTTTGCTTGAACATACAGGGGGTTTATTGGCCAAAGTCTGAAATGTTGCATAAAGGTGTGAATTCACCAGCTAAAGACAGTTGCAATAGACCGATACCGTCGTGAGTTTACTATGGGAATATTGTCACAGTCGTGACTTTACTATGGGAATATTGTCACAGTCATGACTTTACTATGGGAATATTGTCACAGTCGTGAATTTGCTATGAGAATCTGCTGTTTGAGAATTCGACAGACAAATTCCCACTTTAGTCAATAACCCCCTGAATATTGAACAAGCACATGTGAAATCAAATCTACTGGCGGGCAAGCTCCAGTAGACATTTGGTATTTTGTCGCAGGCCAAATATAATTACACTGCAGGTCACATTTGGCCCGGCCTGAGTTTGACATCTACGTGCTACATAATAAAAGTTGATTGCACTATTATCTTCTCCTTCTGAGAGGAAGCCCATGAGAAAGAAGCTCTTTTATACATTCAAGGATTCACATTATAAAGAAGGCCTCAAAATACAAAGCTGCATGATTCTTCTGTGAAAACTGTTAATTATAATTAACTAATTTCAATTAACTAGTGCAGGAGAAAACAAAAAAAGTGTTGAAACAGTTTCTGTTGCCAGTATGTAGTCCTTTATACATAAAAATCCATAAGGTTTAGATTTGGTTTTTTGGGCATGACACCTTTGAGATTAAAAGTGCTGACTTTTAAAAAGTTGATTAATTTACACTACAGGGGATATTCATAAGATTAACAAAAAATGTGACCAATCAACTCTGGAGGTTTTTTTAAAATTATTATTATTACGCAGGTATTGCACATTTAAAAAGCTTTTATTGCCATGTCAAAGGTCACTTTTTGGTTCCTTTTTTTTTTTTTTTTTTTTACTTCTAAATCTTTTCAATCCTTCATAAATCAGATGAAAACTTTATAAATATCCCCTTTTGTTGATATCTTTATAAATATCCCCCTTAGTGAATAACCCTATTCACTAAGGTGCAAATTCAACTGTCGAGTTCTCAAACAGCGGATTCCCATAGCAAATCCGCAACCACGACAATTTCCCCATTGTAAAGTTGCGACTGTGACAATTTTTAAAGTTGCGACTGTGACAATTTCCATAGTAAAGTCGTGATTGCGACAATCTTCTCATTATAAAGACGAAACTGTGACAGTCTTTAGCTGGTGAATTCACACCTAACAATTCGGACTTTAGTGAATAACCCCGAGGGTTGAGATAGTGAGTCACAAATCAATTTCATAAATACCCTAACATAAGAATTTTTCCCAGGTACTTATTTGAGAGAATTATAGAATTAGAAAGCCTTCCCCAATTCTTGTCCCAATTTGTGCTGAAGGTTATGTAACACATGACAATAGAATAGCAAATTTTATAACCTAGAGTCACATGACCTTGGAGATAAATTTTTCCTGACCAAGAGAACCCAGTGCACATGAAACATCTGACCTGAGACAATCATGATCATGTTCTATATATATGAGAATGAGAGTGTGTAATTTAGGCCTCTTTCACACTACAGAATTTCTATTAGCCCAGCAGCATTTAAAGGACCAGTAACACTAGAAAAATAAAAAATTCCATTTGAATTGGCACAGTATTGGTATAAATCTTATGTTTGAAGTTGAATTTTTGATTTTAATAATTTGAAGTTTGTTTTCTTTCCTTGTTACACCGAAGGGGTTATTCACTAAGGTGCGAATTCAACAGTCGAATTCGCAAACAGTGGATTCCCATAGTAAATCTGCTACAATTTCCCCATTGTAAAGTCACGACAATTTTTTAAAGTTAAGATTGAGACAATTTTCCCATAATAAAGTTGCGATTGTGACAATATCTCATTCTAAAGACTCGACTGCGACAGTAGCAGCCTATTGTGACTGTCTTTATCTGGCGACTTCACACCTATATGCAACAATTCGGACTTTAGTGAATAAACCCCACCTCCCCCAGTCTTAGTGCTTCATATAAGGAACTTTTCCCCCAAAAGCCCAGGTGCAACTAGAAGAATAAGACAGAAAACACACAAAAAAATAAAAAATTAGTAATCCACTTCCACGTTCATACGAAGCAAGGAGTAGTACAACCTGTGTTGCTCAAGTATGCCATTAGTGCATTGCTTTACTTTATGTCAATTAATTTAGAGATTTATTTATAGCGCAGATTATTAACAATCATACCAGAATATGAACATGTGCCCCTTGCTCCATTCCTTCCTGTGCCCTCTTAAAGGAAAGTAAATGTTTATACTAGAGGTTATTCTTAATATAAAAAGATAAGTTATAGTGACTGTTACAAGGGAATCATAGGTAAATGATGTTACTTCACCTCGCTTGATCGAATTAACATTACTACACATCCACTACTGTTTAACTGACTACATATGAAATGGAGTCTGGCACTCTTTGCTTGTGAATAAGTAATAGCAAATATACATCTGTCGGACTGAAAGGACATGAATTGACTACACCAGGTGAATTTGCACTTTGATGGATTACCCCCTCCCCCCCCAGTGTCTGTTTTCCACTATAAATAAAATGTAATGTAATGTAAAATGTAATGTGAACTTGCGACTAGTTTGAACGCTTGCAAAACTTATGGTACTCTTCGCACCACTTTACATACTCATGCACAGGTAAATTAGGCTATTTAACAAGAGTCAAAGTAGCAAATTCAGCAAGGTGAACTGTGACAAATTTACCAGTTTTAATTTGTAGATGCGGCGAACTGGGGGGGGGGGGGGTTAATGGCAGAGCTCCTACTACACCACACTAAACCATGCCAGATGCCATTCATTTCTGCACTATGGGAATCCACTGCTTAGCGAATAAGGAGTATATAATTTGCAACTATCAGAGCACAGCGACCTGAAATGATAATTCACTTGGACAGACCAACTCTCACTAATAAGCTCCACAGTTGGGCATTAGCTATATTCATTTCTATTAGTCCCATATAGTTGGTTGCTGTAAAGTTTGTGAATGATGTACTGTGCCAGTATACCCTCCTGTGTATATGGATGTGCCATCATGCCAGTATACCCTCCTGTGTA
>WMED01004631.1:0-20480 GCA_019650415.1 Pipa parva
TTTGCCGAAATTCGTAACGAATCACGATTCGTCCGAATCGATTCGGCCAACTCTACATATAATCCCTAATATTTTTTTACATTCTGCAGTAACTTGATACAGATTTTTGAGACAATTTAACAGAGAATGGAAGTATTAGCAGGGGCCAGAATACATGAGGGTAGATAGATATCAAAAATGTCAGGACAGAAGGGCTCTGCTTAAACAGAATTTGTTTATATGCATTTTATTTTGCACCATTATTGAAATTAGTTAAAGGAGAACTGTAGGCTCATTTGTCAAGAGGACGATTCTTAAGGGGGGGTAATATACCTACTTCTCCAGCGCTGCCTCCTGATCTGTGTTAAAGCAGATTTTCTTTTCATCAGTTACAGTGCTGTGATAGACCTCTTATGGTTCACACCTCCTCTTCACCATCACTGATATGAGCGTTGAAGTAGTATTATGTCAGAATACTGCTTCTGTACTTACTCCATCAGAAATGTTGAAGAGTAAGCAGGAAGTGAAGGAGGTTGCAATGCTGGAATTGAAAAAAGAAGACTGGATTTAACACAGAGCAGGAAGCAGCAATGGAGAAAAGATTGAGATAGGTAAGATTATCCCTCCCCCTAATAATCACCCCCTTGACAGATGAGCCTTTGGTTCTCCTTTAATGTCCCTTAAGATGAACAAATACCTATTGATGTAAAATATAATCTAGGGGATCCAATTTATTGCAAAATTAATGCTTTTTAATATAATAATTTTTCATGAAAATGTTGGACAAGCCAAACTCCTAAAGAAGTGGCAAACTCCTAAAGCATTACTAAAGTCTCCTAATAAAATCGAATTTGCCTATTTACCCTACATGCCAGGAGCACAATAAATCCACAATATTTCCATTCAACATACTTTACTGTTTACGCTACTGCTGTATACATACTTTTACAATTAGATGACAGCTTTTGTTGAAATTTAGCTCCACCCCTTGTTGAGAAAGATATTGTTCTGGGCATTGGCTTCTTACAGAACATGTGTAAAAACAATCACTGAATGTATGCCTCAGAGATATTCACAGTTTAATAGGTCATGTGACATTTCCCAGTCAAATACTATGTGGGATGACTTGTTAGAGTTCTTAACATAGTAAAGGGGCACCATAGTGCTGATATAACTGCACACTTACATGAAAAACTCAGTTATACTAAGCTAATTTCTGACACAAATACATAAAAAAAAAGTTTAGGGAAAAAAATAATACTTGCAGTTTGCTTCCCTTAATTTGTTTTCCTGAGAGCTGAAATTTTCCTCCCCCAGCTCCACCTTCTCTTTCTGTTCTGCAAGTCAGGCAACATGAAAAGAAAAAAAACTACCTGACTGCTATTGGTTAAGCAGTGTGCTGACCTTTTGCTGCATAAATTAAGCTTGGAATGCAGGATATTACACAGGGAAAGCCGACTTGTGCACATGTGCTACATAGTAAGAAGGGCCAAAATGTCCGGGGGAGGGTGCCTTATCATGGACAACTGGCCAGTACATGTCAAACACACATTTCCTGGTGTGGGAATTTATTAGTGTTGTCTACTCAATCATTTTGCGTCACATGAAACATCTACTGGGGAGAAACACTTCTCACTAAGGTATAGTACTGCATATGTTAAGATGTAATTTCACTGTAATTCCCCTTTAGCAGGGATCCCACATGGCAGCAGAGAGATAACAGTGACAGCAATTCTAAAAGATAGTAATACAGACCAAAACTGATTTGCTGCTTGATAATATAGCAGCTCAGGCTGGATGTCATATACATGTGGTATTGCACGGTTTCCTTACCTCTGTACTCAGTAGTGTGCGCAGGTCCCTTTATATAGGAGAGCCTGCATGGTGACAGCATACAGTGCATCACCATGTGACATGCATACGTGGTGACAACGTGGCCCAACGTCATCACTTGACGTGGATACGTGATGGCATCGCTCCCGAATGTCATCACGTGACACTTAACACAATGATGTCACTAAGCACATACGGGAGTGCCTAGGCATACCAGGCAAACCCTGTGCGCACGCCTATGTCTGTATTATCTTGGCAGCAGGATTCTTGGTTTGTATTGCATTTAATTTTGCAGCAAAGCAGTGCTGAGCTCTTTAGTGCTTAACTGCAAATCGTTGTTCAGGTGCAATGCATTAAATAATTACTAACCCTATTTAAAACCAGAACCTGCAGCTAGGCATTGCCTCTGATTGATTTTGTTTGGCTTGTCCATTAAGTACCTTGGCTGTGTTTGTGTTTACCCTGCTCTACCATGATTCTGTGTATCCTGTGCCAAAGCTCTTTGTCTGTATCTTGCCCCTGGTTCAGACTTTCTGGTTCCTGACTTCTGGAATGGTTTTGACTACGCTCCTGCCTCTCAATTCTGATTCCATGTTCTTCAATCTGTTACTGGCCATACTTGCACAACAACACTTTCCTTCTCACTTCCACAGTGTAATGTTTGGCACACTTGCTAGCCCATGTGGAACCATTAAGAATCTCCTGCATTTTAACGTTTGGCACCCAAGTAGCAGAGGGCTCCTTCCGAAGCCAAAGGAGTCTGTTAAAGGCAGAAAAGCATGTTGAGACTAGATTCCTAGTGGTTCCCCTTGGTTTTGCGTAGTCATATGTGACACTAGCAGACCCAGAATATAAGTTATGGTTTAGAGTACATTAGTTTTCCTTAAGCTTTTATACATTATTCTAAGTACAAATATTAAGATGAATACAACTCTATATAATAAATGTGTCACTAATGTTTTCCATATCAGAAAGAACAGAAAACCTACTGAGAAGCATAGTGTTGCCCTCTGATTTGTTAATGTAATAGTTAATACAAGATCATTTTCTACAGGAGACAGTAAGATGCTTATCTAAACTAAATTTTGTTGTAAAATGTTTACTAGATTGAGCATATGTGCCAAAAATACATGTTAAATAAACAAGAGCAATAATAACAAACTAACTTTGTTGTTATGTAAAGCATAAATGTTGCCTGACTTACATGAAAATCTTCTTTTATTGCTTGTAAATTGTATAGAAAAAAGTCTTGATAATGCTGGAACAAGAGTGCTAATATAATTGACAAAGCACCTGGGATGAGTAAGAGCCCTTTGGACAATGGAGCTTTATCTACAGAAAAGATACACAAATTATTATTTTATCAAAACACAAGAGTTACTAGAAAGATTTAATGGCTTAAATATAAATGCTGAAGGAGTACTTCCATCTAGAAATGTTGTTGCTTTATTTCTAGTTTATAGAGGAAAACAGTTCTTATAGATTCATTCCACCTCTCTACTACATGCATCTAAAGCATTTTTAAATATATTAGAAGGCAATACAACCACTGCTGCTTTTATTGTTTTACCAATGGCTGATAGAGGGGCTTTGGAACGCAGATTCATACAGTTGCAGCGATAGGTGTGAAGTGTGTTGGAGCATGTAGTGTTCACAGACTGGTTTTAGTGTACTTATTATAATGTACACCAGACAAATACCCCTCAGAACAATGTATCAGATGTTATATTTTGCTTGATTTTTATTTTGTTTTTAGTTTTCAAAAGATCCAGGACTTCTTGGCTATGCAAAAATGATGTAAGCAAATACCTCATAGAAAGACTGTCTTTTTTTATCATTATTGAATACTATTAAATCTTTCCGAAAGTGAATTTCCACAGTGTATCTTCAATGCAAAATTGGAAAACTGCAATCGTTTGGTTCTGTTCTTTACTGGTTTAGAACATGACTTATAGCACATGATATATTGCTATAGGTTGCCCAATGGATGGAGATCATAAAAATGCTGAAAAACTAGTAACTCTAAGGGGGTAATAGAGCAAAGTCCAAAGTCACCTCACAATCCTTTGAGTCACCTCACCAAAATTGGTGCGAGCTCCCTTCTCTCCTACAGGCGGACATCAGTGAACGCTTTAAAGCTATTCCAGTCTCGGCGAGGTGTCTCGAGTGGTTGCGAGGTGAGGCGAATCTCGAGGATTCGACTCCAGTACCTTTAAAGCATTCGCTGATGTCCACCTGTAGGACAGAAGCGAACTCGCAACAATTTTGGAGAGGTGAATTGAAGGATCGTGAGGTGACTTCGGACTTTGCTGATTTACCCCCTAAGGGCGATATTTAATAAAATCGAAAATCGCAATATCGAATGATTTTTACCAATATCACAATATCGAATTTTCCAGCGATATTGTGGATTTTCCATAGAAATAAACAGATTAAACATTTAATTCGAATTTCAATATTGTGATATCGATAAACTTCTGATATAGCTAAACATCTGATATCGCGATATCATTAAAAAATGTTCGATATCGCGATTTTCGATTTTATTAAATTTCGCCCTGCAGTAATTATGGCTTAATCTGTACATGTATAAAATACTACTTTTTGTTTATGCAAGGTTTTTGCTTCATATTGCAGAAAAACAATTATCAAAAACAACTCTCTTAATTGCCCTGATCTAGCAGATAACAAGAAAGGATGCAGCAAAATAATCCAGTGCATTTCTCAAATTAAATTAAGAATTGCCATCAAACTAGGCAAGAAGTATTATAATGAATAAATTAATTCAGCAGAAAAATAAACTTTATATATAAAAATGCAGAATGGGTTATACAAAGTGATTCAAATAACTAGAGTCAGTGCATAATGCTTAAAGGATTATTCACAATAGTCTAAACAGTTGAGAAAAGGCCCAAATTCATATTAATTCTTCTTTTCCACTTATTCATCAAACTCTGTGATTTGAGTAATTTGCAACCAATTCAGATACTTATGATGATTACAGATTTACGGAGTTATTCACATAACTTTGCATGTATGCACATATGTACCAAGTGTCTGAATGCATCAAAGTGCTGACTTCAGCAAAGAGTACTGCTCCAAATTCACCAGTTTGACATCTCCAGATCTAAGTGTTAAAAGAGGGGGTTTCTGGCAAGGCTCTGATGTGGCTGTTAAAGACTGCATGATCTAGGAATAGGGTTATATAGAAAGGTATGTAACATTCACTTAATACAGTTAGCAGGACATCGTGAGGCTGATGTCACTGCACTTCACTGGTGGAATTCGCATGACTATGCATCCTTATATGACTGTTACACTTTGAAAGACAATGCCGTATTACTTAAGAAACCACTTCACTTATTCCCTATGAGTATCTGCAGCTTAGTGAATATGGAGTAGAAAATTCATGACAATCAGAGTAGTAACCTGAAGTGATGCAAATTCACTTCAACTGTCAAATTCACACTTTAATGAATAAGTTTTCAAATGTAAGCCCTGTCTCAGGAAAATTCCAATCTATATAACTATTAGAGTAAGTAAGAGAGGTGCCAATATATAAGTAAGTGAAGTAAGAGAACATTCTATAAACTGTTGTGTTTTGACATTTATGGAAATGTCATACATAACAGTTAGCGTAGATTTAGCTAGATCTATACTTAGATCTATACTAGATCTATACTTGTGATCTTATACTATATTGTTTAATGCACTTTTCTCATGTCTGTATTTTATTTTTATTCTGAACTGTACAGTGCTGAGTAGGTTTGTGGCATTTTATAAATAAAATTATACATGCATACTTACACAACCCACTGGAGCCAGTACTGGCAATCATATCGTTTCTTTCACCTTTCTGCAGCCAAGGTCAAAGCATACATTGATCTCAGTCTACTTGTGCTAAAGTAGTCTCCACAAAAGTGCTTTCAGGGACATATAATACTAATTTCAAGTAATCATCTAATAGATGGACAACATATATTGAACTGGATTAAATGAAGTAACTGCATCCTTAGAATAAGAATCTGCAAGACAGAGAAAATGCATCCAGTTAAATTGAGTACATTTTGCTAATTAGCGTTAAGCCTCAAAGGTTGGAAAACAGAAGCCAGTGGGAAACAAAGTTGCTAAATTTCCAAATCACACATTTATAGTGTAAACAAGTGGACTGATAAAATCTATTATAAAATGGGAATGCAGGACTATGCATGCCATATCAAGTTAAATACTGAGAACTCTCAAACTCACAAGGGTCTTGGTGGGAGTTATCTTGTCCCAACAGCTGCTTGAAAAGGATGCTTACATTACTAAGCGATGATTTTGCCTTCTCTGCATATTTTAATCAAAATTTCACAGCAACAATTCAAAACTATTTGTCATACAAAGAAGATGTGTTCTACATCACAATATTTAAAATAATATAAACTTAATTGGATTAAGAAACTGCATTATGTGCCCAGATCCCAAGCAGGACTGTTTTTTTAAGGGGAGGACATTTTGAGTTTACATGTACACACTGAATACAGTTTTTCAGTGGTCAACCTAAAAATGTGCCATAATGAATCCAAAACTGGTGTCAGGGAAAAGTGTATATACATCAGATCTTAATAATTCCATAGCAAAAGGTCAAATAGTCCCATACACAGACACTTCAGTTTTGGTAACTTGAGGGGGACCATTAAAGTTTTGTGCAGAGGCAAGTGTCTCTTTCTTACATGAAATAGAGCTTTTAGATATTTGTCCACAATACACAAAAAAAAAAAGTTTTAAAGCACATGTCATTGTGAGAATGAAAGCTACAAAGGAAATGTGGTGGAAAGCGAGTAAATATATAGTTTTATAAAGTTGTGTTAAAGCAATGTGGTAGACAAGCATACAGAGAAATAAAGCACAGAGTTGCCAGCTCCTGTCAGTGCTTCCTGCTGAAGGGGCGGAGAGAAAAGACAAGGGGTCCTGCAGCACCAAGCGCCTCAGCGAGGAGCCGTCGGCTCTTACTCGTCTAAACAGAAGCTTAAAATATGTAAATAAAAACATTCGCTGTACTTCTGTCCACATGGTACAAGACTGTGAAGTGCATGGCCTCGACATTACTCAATTAACCCAAGCCATACAAACAGCTGGTATAATAACACAGTTATTACCTATGAATCAGGAAGCCATTGCACGGAGACGGTAGGCAGAGGAAACTACTACGTCCGGCATGCATTGCGATATAGGGAAACATGTGGACGGATTGTCACTGGGGACAGTTCAGGTAACAATCGGAATGAATAGAAGAAACGCCTCGGCTTCGTTTATGCCTATGCGTTCTGTTTTAACGTAATCTACAGCCGTGTGCCTTAAAGGAACAGTCCGGCTGAAATTTAAAAAAAGTTAGATTATTTATGCTAATTAATACCTTTTTTTAAATACGATTTATTTTCAATTTTTTTTTAAAGTTACAATTCTTACCTGTAAAGAAGTGCAATACAGTACTTCCATGTTGCATACCCCATCCTACAGCACTGCTGGTGACTCTATGGCAGCAGTTCTCAACCTGTGGGTCGCAGCCCCGGCGGGGGTCGCACGGCCATCCCATGGGAGTCGAGAACCGCTGCTGCACTTGGAAGCGGCCGCAGGACCCTCCTTTATAAGGGTTCCTGCGGGGTGACGTCAGTTGAAAATGTCACCGCGTGACGCGCGTACGTGATGACGTTTCGGCCGAACGTCACCACGTGACGCGCGTATGTGATGATGTTTCGGCCGAAACGTCATCACGCGGTGTGTGGTGACGTCAGCACCGGGGGTTGCAGTCTCATAAAGGTTGAGAACCGCTGCTCTATGAAATAGGAAAACAATCCGGCATTCCAGTAGTATGTAAAACTTAATAAACTTTGTTCACCACATGGGCATAAAAAATAAATAAAAACAATGCACAGTGCCGTTGCTCTATGGCTTCCTAATCTGGAGATCCCTATTAGGAGTGCATTCCTCGCTAGCCAGGCTCATACTGAAGCCCCACATTGGCACTTCCTAGAAGTCACATGGAGACACTGTTGCCAACTCCTCAGTAAGAAAAGTATCTATTGGATGTCCGAAAAGTCATTAGAAGTTGCTATATGACGTCATTGCCTAATTTGCATGTCGCGTCTTTAGAATGCAAATATTGTTGCAGTCGCGACAATACTATGGAAATTGTAGCAGTCGCAACTTTAAAAACTGTCGCGGTCACAACTTTACAATGGGGGAATTGTTGCGGTCGCGGATTTGCTATTATATTATATAACACCAGAGAAAGTCGCTAGATTTGTCGCTAGTAATTTTTAAAAAAAAAATCATTAGAGGGGTCATAAAAGTCATTAAGTTGGCAACATTGAATAGGGGTGGCTCTCTGCTCTAACTACAGCAGGGAGGCTGCTACTGTGAGACTAACTGCCTTTTAGTGCTTTGGGGTGGGCTAGGGTCAATAGCTGCAGAACGATTGTTGCTTCAGGTGGAATCTCCAATACCACCAAAAATATTTGCTAGAATTGTCGCTAGTAGCTTTTTATAAAAAAAAAAGTCGCTTAGGGGGTCATAAAAATTGCTAAATATAGCAACAAAGTCGCTACGTTGGCAACACTACATGGAGAGTGTGCACATCATCAAAGTGTCCTCCCTGGTTACTGCTATGTAATTGGCTGCTGTCATAGGAAGAGTATAAAGAGTAGCCTGTGGTTGCTTGCATTGCATGCCCCCTAAGTGCCCTGGAGTATGTAGGACAGTCCCATTGTTTGGATCATGTCCCACAGGCCCTATTCCTAAGACTCAATCCCCCAATCCATCCTCCAGACCCCTACCTGATGGCTGGCGCTGGAAAGGTATTGTCACTGCCAGGGGGACGTGCTTCCCCCCCTCCAAATGTGTGAAGTATGCATTTGTGGTGCACTGAGACACACAGCAATGCTTGTAACTATTGTATTGGGAAGTCTATGTTGAGACATAGCGCCAACGATATGTATGCATCAAACAATGTTCATATCCATCACAAGACTTACCTGTGTCAATTTACACATTGTTTCATAAAGAGTAAGCAGCAATACAATTTAGCCATCGCAAAACCTGATCATAATTCACTCATAAATAAAAAATAGCCTCAATAACTGTACTGAGTGGATATGACTTTAAGGCAGGGGTCCCCAAATGCCAGGCCATGGACCATTCCCTTGGAATTGGGACACTTGATAGTGATTTGCACACAGGAAGCTCATCACCATCTTGCGGCCATCAGCATGCATTGGCTCGCTCACCCTCCTACCAGTCTGTCAAATATTTTCTGGATCAGGGAACCAGAACACCAGTCCCTGATCCAGAAAGGGTTGGGGACCCCTGCTTTAAGGTATTGAGAAGGAATCTTGCAACATCAGTAAATTGAAAGTCACAGGGTTGCCAACCCATGGAAGACATTTCTGCTCCATATAGATGAATTCACATCATATTAGAAAATGGTGTCATTCCCCTAAATGCAAGCTAGTGCAAAGCATATGAGCACACCCTCTTTCTTCTCTGAGGTACACTGACTTTCTATTCACCTATGCAGCTTGCTCTCTGATAATTTTGGTAAGTCTGCTGTGTTTTCCAGTGCATTTCTTATTGGGTCAGGTGCATTTGATATGTTCTTAGATGTAAGGTACAGTGCAAAATTCTTGCAAATGCAAGCGAGATGGAAAATGCATATACTGTAGATTTGTGTATCAATGGTCATTTGTATTGCTAGACTTACTGTTTGTGTGAGCCCAGTTCAACAACAAGATGTACAATATCTTTAATTGTTGCTGTAAGACTGAGTGCTTGGTAAACACAAGCCAGCTGACCAGTGCAAGAAATGCTTGTGTACTAACATTTTTTGGACATCATTTATTTCTTTTTCAAAGATTAACAAGTTTCTATAAAATTGTATGTATCTGTAGTTGCATTATGAAAAGTTATCAGTAGGTGTCAGTGGAGTACTGCTAGTTTTATATATTTCCCAGAATATTGTTTTCTCCCCACAGATTTCTGCTTGGTGTTTTCTGCTGTTAAAGGAATTATTCAGCCTCCAAGTGATTTGTTCATGTATATGCACGTGCATGGCCAGGCCTAGGGATAGGCAGGGTAGGCGGGCTGCCTAGAGCGCAGCAGGAGGGGGGCGCTATCTTGGTGATTTCCCCCTCCTTTTCCGTGTATCTACCTGCCTCCTCCTTTGCCCAGCTGCCTCTGCTGTACAGAATCCCTCCTTCCGATTATACTGTAACTTCCTGTCAGCGGCAGGAAGTTGAATTATTAGGGAGAGAGGAGCGCTGTAGCACTAAGCGCTACAGCATAGACAGCCGGCCCAGAAGGAGGCAGGTAGGAACAGGGGGATGGAGGGGGTTCAGTATTAAAGTAGGGACTAGGAATGAGGGGGCAGCACAGTGTGGGAGTGGGGTTGTGGGGGAAGAAAAGTGTGGGAGGAGGGTTGTGGGGGGAATTAATAATTTTATTGCAAAACATTCGGCAGTTGCATCATTTTGTAGTTGAACACGCATATTGGTTTTCAAAGTCAATTTCTTTACATGTCGCCATAGAACAGACTATTTGAGACATGCATTAAGTTCATCAGCAGGTGTTGAACATGGTATAACTGGCAGAGTTTGTTGAAAATCACCAGACAGACATACTTCCCAAAGTTTCATAGCGATTGGATGAATAATGCATCTTTTGCTAGTTATGCCCTTACGTGAAATAGGGGATGAAATGTACTATGCCAGAAACCTTCCCGGGAGTGTACATAACTTCCCAAAGTTTCATGCCGATCGGATGAATGGTGTAGTAATGCATAAAGGACACACCACACACACACATACATACATTCATTTATATATATATACAGTATATATAGATGAATGTTAGTCCAATAAAAAAGGTATCACCAAGTATTACAATATTCATTTTGCTGATGTCAGCAGTGGGAGATTTAAATATTATATTAAATAGTGTAAATGTTAATTGCTAAAGTTAAATCCTATTAACAAGTGGCCTGCCTTTCCTACGGATTGCACTACAATACTTCTGCTTTTATACTTCACCCCTTATGTAATCCTGCCAGGATCTGCAGTGTCTATTTCTGTAAATTTCTGTAAGTTTCAGTGTAAGCAAAGCCAGCACAGTGGTCTTCAGCTAAGTCACCACAGTATCTCTCCAAGCACAGCACTGGGTCTATCCCTGCAGTGTTAGACCCAGGTGTGAATCCCAGGAGATACTCTTTATTATCTGTGCTGCGAATAGTAAGTAGTTCAGCATGTGTTCCAAGGGTGTTGTTTGTAAGCTCTGCTTTGGGTGCTATGAGTATGTATATTTTTATTTATAAAGCACGACAAGGTTATGCAGCACTGTACAGCACATAATTTATTATTATTTATTCTTATATAGCACTACTATTTTACACAGTGCTTTAAAGAGATTCATCATTCACTTCAGTCCCCATGGAGCTTACAATTTTTCCTATTTTGTTACACACAGATGTATGATTTTGCATTGTGGGAGGAAACCTATGCAAATGCGGGGAGAACATACAAACTCCATGCAGATGAAGTCCAGGATGGAATTGAACCTAGGACCTAAGTGCTGCAAGCCACTGCACTGCCCATTGTTGTTAATGTTACTTTATGAGCTGTCTGCTTCTTTCTTAAATTTAAAAAAAAAAAAAAAAAGATTTTATGGATTTTACTCTATGGGTAAGCAATATTATTGGGCTAAAAAGACCCAAAAAAGCATCTTATTTCATAAGAAACACATTAAAAACATTTTTGAAGAAGAAAGGTATTGATAAATTTCCTGCTGTGTGTAGCATTGTCAAACAAAACAAGAACCATTTTTATGCATTTCCTATAAAAGTGAACTGGAAGGAGAAAGCCTGAATAGGAATGAATGGAAAAGGAGCTATAATTTGACTTGACTGGAAAATAAGCAAAAATCCATTTCCTTGTTTTCCATAATACATAGTAAGAACCCCCATAATGTTCCAGTAGTAACACAATTAAATATGTTCTTAGCTGCATTGTTATATGGTCACATGGCTATTGCCATATATATGGAATTTTAATAATTAACTGGCCAACTTTAAATATACAAAAGTTCTTTTCTAGACAATGCAGTCAGGTGATCAGCATTGAGTCTGTGTATATGAAGATAAAAATTCCATTGGGGTGATTATGAATATGTTTAAAAAAATTTCTTGAAAGGTCCACCAAAGAGATGCTGCATTAGAAGTTGCTTGCGTTAAATTCTAGGAATTCATAAGGCAATTACAGATTTATGATGAATGTTTATGTGGATCCCTGATATTTTAAGCACAAGGTGCGGCTTGTCTCTATAACAAAATTACAGTTATACAAGCAGCATTGCAGAATTCTTTTAATACCTTCATTAACCAGACTATTTAACAGTCATGGGTTTAGACATGCATTTACAGTAACAAGATTTACATAACTGAAGCACCATTATTTGTAATGGAGATCTGAATCCTAGGATTACACAATAGTATCAGTAGTATATAGTATCCTTAAAATAACATTTTTAGATTTTATATCCATGTAACAATCAGTCCAAACAAGATAAACATAAAAAACACACAACAGCACTAGCTCCATAAACCAAAATTCATTTTAATTTTGTCCAGTAGACACAAAACCACCAGCACCATGGTCTGTATCATCCAAGCCCTAAAAAGAAAGCAAGATGAGATAAAAAGGTCTGTATGTGATCAATACTATGCAAAACAAAACAAAAACTTTGACCTTTTAATTTGCACTTAATTCTCTTGCACTTCAGTTGTGCCACTGTGCCTCCTTTCTTCACTGTTGAGAGGAGAAAATAAAAAGAACGTTAATACTATGCTGAAAACTTGCCACAGTGCATAAGAATAATCATTTCATAAACACCCCAATAATACTTGTTTGTATAGGTGACAACTTGTACCAAAAATTACTTAACAGTGTCCCCAACAGCATGCCCTCATCAAACACTGCAGGTACCAGAAAGAAACCTGTAAGCAAAGAGTTTAACCAAATGAAGGGAAAACATATCCCTACACATTGTACTTGCTATAGTGACCTTTTATTAAATGTTGCTACGTAACCCATAAGCCTTTTATTAAATGTTGCTATTGGTAACCGTTAACGCATGCAAGTTTTGTCATGTCCAGTTCTATTACTTTTAGAATGTACACCTGATTGTTAGAGGGATTATTAAGGTTCCTCCACTGTTTCTTTTTATGAATATAATCAGAGGTCTATATGGCAACTCAGTGGGATTCATGGTCCTATTTGTTAGTGAAAGGTCCAACTGCTGTTCTGCACATCTATATATATTAAGCCGTCTGTGCTGTCCTGTGGAAGGTGTTAATATGGGGACAAATGTGATCATTTTGAAGAAACAATCACAGCAGTAGCAAATTTACCTGCAAACGGTTGTTCACTAAGATGCAAATTCGACTGACAAATTCGCAAACAGCGGATTCCCATAGGAAATCCGTGATAATTTCCCCATTGTAAGGTCGTGACAATTGTTTAATGTTAAGATTGCTACAATTTTCCCATAATAAAGTTGCGACAGCGACAATATTCTCATTATAAAGACACGACTGCGAGAGTAGCAGCCTATTGCAACTGTCTTTATCTGGCGAATTCAAACCTATATGCAACAATCTGGACTTTAGTGGATAACCCCCATAGTGGCCAAATTTGGATTTTAAGTGAAGAGTGCTGTTTCTCTCTCCCATTCTCGCTACATACCTACACACATACTGCACATACACTTGTTGATAAATACAGGCTGCACAAATTCCAAATCACTGCCCTAATTTGCCAAAGAACTTGCTTTACATTATTGTAACTTTACTTTCTGGGTTAAGATTTGCCAAAGTTTAGATAAAAGCAGAATATTAATTCCACAAAAGGTAATAGAAGGAAAATAAAAAAATGAAAACAAACATATACAGGGGTTAGACAAAAAAACTGAAACACCTTTCATTTTAGTGTGGGAGGTTTCATAGCTAAATTGGATCTTTATTAATTGCACATTGCACCAGTAAGAGCAAAGTGTGAAAATTCAATTAGCAGGGTAAGAGCATAGTTTTGTTCAAAATATTGCAATGCTCACAACATTATGGGTGACATACCAGAGTTCAAAAGAAGCAAATTGTTGGTGCACGTCTTGCTGGCGCATCTGTGACAAAGACAGCAAGTCTTTGTGATGTATCAAGAGCCACAGTATCCAGGGTAATATCAGCATAACACCAAGAAGGACAAAACACATCCAACAGGATTAACTGTGGACGCAAGAGGAAGCTGTCTGAAAGGGATGTTCGGGTGCTAACCAAGATTGTATCCAAAAATATAAATCCACAGCTGCCTAAATCACGGCTGAATTAAATGTGCACCTCAACTCTGCTGTTTCCACCAGAACTGTCCATCGGGAGCTCCACAGGGTCACTATACATGGCCGGACTGCTATAGCTAAACCTTTGTTCACTCATGCCAATGCCAAACATCTGTTTCAGTGGTGCAAGGAGCGCAAATCTTGGGCTGTGGAGAATATGAAACATGTATTGTTCTCTGATGAGTCCATCTTTACTGTTTTCCCCACATCCGGAAAAGTTATGGTGTGGAGAAGTCCCAAAGAAGCATACCACCCAGACTGGTGCATGGCCAGAGTGAAGCATGGGAGCGGATTAGTGATGGTTTAGGCTGCCATATCATGGTATTCCCTTGGCCCAATACTTGTGCTAGATTGGCGTGTCACTGCCAAGGACTACTGAACCCTTCTGGAGGACCATGCGCATCCAATGGTTCAGGATGACAATGCACCAATACACGCAGCAAGACTGGTGAAAGATTGGTTTTATGAACATGAAAGTGAAGTTGAATATCTCCCATGGCCTGCACAGTCACCAGATCTAAATATTATTGAGCCTCTTTGGGGTGTTTTGGAGGAACGAGTCAAGAAACGTTTTCCTTCACCAGCATCACGTAGTGACCTGGCCACTATCCTGCAAGAAGAATAGCTTAAAATCCCTCTGACCACTGTGCAGGACTTGTATATGTCATTCCCAAGACAAACTGATGGTGTATTTGACACAAAAGGAGGCCCTAAACCATGCTAATAAATGATTGTGGTCTAAAACCAGGTGTTTCTTTTTTTTTATTCTAACCCCAGTATATTAAAAAAATTCTGACTAAATATTATGGGGGTTATTCTCTAATGTCTGAGGGGATTGTTCACTAAAGTCTAAATTGTTGTGTATAGGTGTGAATTCACCAGCTAAAGACAGTTGCAATAGACTGCTACTGTCACAGTTATGTCTTTATAATGAGAAAATTGTCGCAGTCACAACTTTAAAAATTTTCGCAACTTTCTAATGGGAATTTGTCGCAGTCATGGATTTGTTCCCATTGTTTAAGAATTCGACATTCATATTCACACCTTAGTGAGTAACCCCCTGAATTCTTGTAAAGGTGTGATTTCGCTACCTAAAGACAGTCGCAATAGATTGCTACTGTTGCAGTCGCAGGTTTATAACAAGAATATGACTTTATTATAGAAACATTGTCACAGTTGCGACTTTACAATGGAAGAATTGTTGCAGTCGCGGATTTGCTATGGGAATCCACTGTTTGAGAATTCGACAGTTGGATTCGGACTTTAGAGAATAACCCCAGTCCGTTTTTTACATTCTTTCTTACTTTCTGATAAATATCTCGCAAATTTTCTATGAACTGTAAAGCAAGGAGCAGGCACATTTTCCATACTCTTTCACAGTACATATGGGGGTTATTCTGAAATAATCTCACTGTGTGTGTCCTATTGCACTCCAAGACTGTGGGGGCTGTTCACTAAAGTCTGAATTGTTGCATATAGGAGCAAATTCGCCAGATAAACACAGTCGCAATAGGCTGCTACTGTTGCAGTCGCGTCTTTATAATGAGAATATTGTCGCAGTCACAACTTTATTATGAGAAATTTGTTGCAAACTTAACTTTAAAAAATTGTTGCAACCCCCATAGTTACAAACTATTGACTCATTGCTTAACAACTCTTCCATAACAACCAGTGGGAACATATATCTGAATATCTTTTTCTCACAGCTTTAACAAAAGCAGGAATTGCACAGTCTTAGGCACTAAAAAAGTAAAAACAGCACTGCATAACCTTGTGGTGCTTTATAAATAAAAATATACAATATACATGACTTATTCTTCAGTAAGACTATATTTTCTTTTAAAAAATGCAAATCAGTTAAATGAGCAGTATTGCAACAACCTCTACCAACCATTAAGAGTTCTGGCTCCTATAGAGCAGTTAAGATGCTCCTAATCAACTCGTTACCTGCATTAAAGACAGCTGTCTTAAATAGGCACCAAATTTATAAAAGACTCCTGTCCACAGACCCAATTAATCATTCAGACTATAACCGCTGCAACATGGGCAAGTCCAAAGAGCTTTCTAAGGATGTCATGGACAAAATCATAGACCTACACAAAGGTGGAATGGGCTACAAAATCATAACTAAGACTCTGGGTGAGAAAGAGACAACTTTTGGTGCAATAGTAAGAAAATGGAAGAAATACAAAATGACTGCCAATCGACATCAATCTGGGGCACCATGCAAAATCTCACCCCACGGAGTATCCTAGATTTTGAGGAAGGTGAGAGATCAGCCTAAAACTACACGGGAGGAACTTGTTAATTATCTCAAAGCAGCTGGGATCACAGTCACTAAGAAAACCATTGGTAACACTTTACCCTGTAATGGTCTAAAATCCTGCAGTGCTCGCAAGGCCTCCCTACTCAAGAAGGCACATGTCCAGGCCCATTTGAAGTATGCCAATGAACTCCTGGATGATTCTGTGAGTGACTGGGAGAAAGTGCTGTCATCAGAGATGAGACAAAATGACCTCTTTGGCATCAACTCAACTCACTATGTTTGGAGGAAGAGAAATTCTGCCTCTGACCCAAAGAACAGCATGCCCACTGTCGAGCATGGAGGTGGAAAAAATGGTTTGGGGGCATTTCTCTGCTAAGGGCACAGGACTACTACACCACATCAATGGGAGAATGGATGGAGCCATGTATCCTGAGTGACTACCTCCTTCCCTCCACCAGGACATTAAAAATGGGTTGTGGCTGGGTATTCCAGCAAGATAATGACACAAAACATACAACCAAGGCAACAAAGGAGTGGCTCAAAAAGAAGTACATTAAGGTCATGGAGTGGCCTAGCAAGTCTCTAGACCTTAATCCCATAGAAAACTTATGGAGGGAATTAAAGCTCCATGTTACCAAGCAACAGCCTTAAAATCTTAATGATTTAGAAGTGATCTGAAAGGAGGAGTGGACCAAAATTCCTCCTGACATGTGTGCAAACCTCATCATCAACTACAAAAAACGTCTGACTGCTGTGCTTGTCAACAAGGGTTTTGCCACCAAGTATTAAATCTTGTTTGCCAGAGGGATCAAATACTTATTTCTCGCTGCAAAATGCAAATAAAATTATATAATTTATACAATGTGTTTTTCTGGACTTTATTTTGGATATTCTACCTCTCAATGTTAAAATTAACCTACTCTTAAAATTATAAACTGTTCATGTGTTTGCCAGTGGATAGACTTACAAAATCAGCAAGGGATCAAGTAATTATTTCCTCCACTGTATATAAAAAAAGGTTTCCTAACATTCCCACAAATGTGCCCAGGTGCTATGTATGAAGACCAAAATAATATATACAATAAGAAATTACACCACACTCCTGGGCTTATGAAGCTATATTCAAAGCATATCAAGCAAAAAAGTTTATGAATTACATAACAAAAAGTTAAAAAAGTCTTGTATTAAAAATTATATAAAATTTCTCAATGTTTCGGCCTGGGTCAGGGGCCATTTTCAAGAGAAAACATCCCTGGTTAAATGTGTGCATAATGAAAACTTAAATACCAAACAGAAGGAGATGCAAAAAGTGAGTTATGTTATCCACCATAAGTCATAACTTGATATGAACTAGACAGAACCGCCAACAAAGTTCTTTATTTAGCCCAAACTGTAAGTATTGTCAATAAGTGAATATTATAAACAAGTGAAATAAGTGTTGTTACTTAATAAAAAAGCATACCATTACTGCAACTTTAACATTTTTCTAGTTACCCTGATGCAGTCCTTTTTACTGTGTAGGGGCACATATTGGGCCAGCTGGTGCATCAGTATATAATTAAAGGGCTGTGATCACTTGTTGCAGTGGATTAATTGATTATTGGTGTAAATTTAAATTCACACAGACCAGTTTTTTCTTGGCCTAATCAAACCCATAGGGGAGTACACATACAGACAGAGAGTACACCTGTCCTTACCTATACAGGTCTTATTCAGCTTGCCTGCACTTACTTACGGTTGGAGTGAAAGGATTTTCGTTGAGTTTGGAAAATTTTTGCATTTTTCCACCATCGATTAGAAAGATAGGTCTGGATAGAGGGATACAACAGGTACTACTCCCAATTATCAAGTGATGGTGATGTTATGACATCACTGCTTCTCCCCCCCGCCCCTAAATCTTTGTTCTGCAATGCTCATGAACATTAGTCACACAAAACAAGTTCAGTTTTTTCATAAAATACATTTTATCTGCAGTTCTTCTCACTAGAGCTATGTGATCCTTTCCTGTCTCTTAACTAGTTAGATTTTCTTCCGCCTTCCCTGCCTGGCTTTTGTAACCATAAATTGATTACATTGCTAGGTTGATGCCACTGGATTGGCTAGCTTCTGTAACTATTTGATCTCAGCCATATGTAAGCACATTCCTGTTTCACTTCCTTCTACTTTTTTACGATTTGCACTGGGTCCTGGCAATACACATCCTAAGCAATGAGCTGGCCCCAACTACGAATACTAGAAACACCTAGTTTTTTCTAGGTTTGGTGTTGGCACCAACCCAGGAATGTATCTCTGTTCCTACTGCATATCTGTGATGTATTGGTGTTCTTCCAGTCATACACTGGCTTTCTTTGCTATGGTACATGTGTACAGAAGTGCTTGAGGCATCAAAATCATAAAAGTGTATTTTTACCAACTAGATGAAAAAAGGTAATAGAATGTTGTTGTCTTTTGAATTCCATTGTTCCATCTGTGTATGGAAATCATAAAAAAACCTGTCACACTCTGTTAATTCACTCAGTCACGGGTCATTTAGTAACAATGTTTCTAACTGGGATTTCAGTAAGTTGAATGCACCTTCTGTGTTCACAAGTCTAACATACTTTCCCCTTGAAATCATCTACAATGCTAGAGTTCACCTCTGTTTCCTAGAAACATCTGTAGCGAAAAACTGCAAAAAAAAAAAAAAAAAAAAAAAAAAAAAAAAAAAAAAAAAAAAAAAAACCTCAAAAGGGGATATTTATAAAGGTTTCCACTGATTTAAATTGGATCAAAAACAAATTTTGGATGCAAAAAAATGCATCAAAAATTGATTTTTCTCCAGTGTTATGTGATTAAAAAACTTTTCAGTTTTTATAAATATTACCCTAAATACTAAATATCCAACATGTAAACATGTAAGTCGGCGAGAGATCAATCTGCCTTATGTCCTGGGGATCCAGCATTCCTATTTATTGACCTAGCTTCCCTAACTATTCTTCTGCTCTATATTTTTGATGCTATGCTTTGTTTTATTATTCCTTTCCTGTGTTTGGCCTCCCAGCACTGACTTTGACTCTTATAACTGTCTCCTTTGCTGGCACTGGTGTTGCTTCTACATCTACAAGCTGCAGACTGAAGTACATGTCCACCACTCTGGCTGTAGTGGCTTGTACTATTATCAGTGGGTTTAGAGCTTGGTCCTCCAAATGGAGCAAGTAAATGTTATGCACCAAGCAGCATTCGAGTGAAGATAGAGCTGATCTTAAACTTGTTTGTGGATAATACATAAATCTGGGCATCCCCACACTGATTCATTAACATATATCTCTTAATTCAGGAGGTAGATCTTAGGTACATCCTGAATTGAAGCTACATATTTTATAATTGTCGAGGACTAACAGGTCAGATCAAGGATGAACTAGCTAGAGTGGAGGTTCTAGTCAATTTGGGAGAATTCAAACAGTAGTAGAGTATCAAGACCTTTGCGCGTACGTGATGACATTCAGCCGAAATGTCATCACGCGATGGGTCACTACTAATAAATTGTTAATTTTATTGTGGCAAACTACAACTTTCCTTTACTTTTTAATATATGGTCGCCATTGGAGAGGTACAAACCAACATCCACAAGGATCTAATTACATATTGAAGCCAGAATCGCCAGTGGAATCTGGTGAGTGCTTCCACAAGGGGGGTAAAAAAGGCCACCCCTCCTGTTTTCAGCACTGTACTAAATTCTTTAAAAAGCACAAATTTTAACAGCCTGCATTAGAGGGGAATCACCTCACAAGCACGGTCACACCGTAACATTTTGAGTCACCCATACAGTAACCACTGGTGTATTTACTCATAACATCAAACTGTATTACGCTAGGGATTTTCCCCTTTTTTCCTCCAGCGCATCCCATCACGGTTGTTTTGCAGCATCCAATCCTTCTATATACTGTACAAGATTGAAACAACAGGGCAGGTTGTTTCCTTGGGATTGCAAGCAGGGGGAGCATCT